>CM073778.1:83527590-83597590 GCA_037158775.1 Hetaerina titia
TTTTACGTGTTATCTGTTTTATTCTGTGTTCTATTGTGCCGTCCAAAAGTTATATTGCTCTCGTGAGTACTTCCGCATCATCGATATATATATATATATACATACATATATATATATATATATATATATATATATATATATATATACATATATATATATATATATATATATATATATATATATATATATATATATATTTACTCAGAAGATGATCAGTTTGGGTTTAGGAAAGGAAAAGAAACGCGTGATGCCATTGCAGTAATGAGATCACTAGTCGAGAGGAATATAGAATACAATCAGGACGTTTTTGCCTGTTTTGTAGATTTCGAAAAAGCGTTTGATAGAGTGAATTGGGAAAAATTAATGCGTGTATTGCAGAAAATAGGAATGGATTGGAGGGACAGGAGACTGATCGGCAACCTGCATATGTCTCAGACTGCCCAGGTGCGAGTGGGGAACGGAGAGTCCGGATGAGCATTGTTAGGAAGAGGGGTAAGGCAGGGTTGCCCATTATCACCGGTGCTGTTCAACGTGTATGTGGAGGAAATGATTAAAGAGGCATGGGAAGAACTGGAGATATAAATGAAAGTCGGAGAGGAATTCGTAAAATCGGTTAGGTTTGCTGATGACCAAGCATTAGTTGCTCAGTCAGCCAAGGGGTTGCAAGCATTGTTGACTGAATTGGAGGTTCAATGCGATAGATATGGGAAGAGAATTAATGTTAATAAAACAAAGGTTATGCGATTTTCCAGAAAGAAGAAGACTAAGCTAAACATTAAAATAAGAGTGGAAAAAATAGAGCAGGCAAAACAGTTTACATATCTCGGAAGTGTTTTGGACCAATACGGTCAAAGTAGTAGGGACGTAAGGAGAAGAATTGCGCTAGGCAAGGAGGCTTTCTCAAGGAGGAGGGAGTTGATGACGGGGACGTTGAGTAGGGATGTTAAGACAAGACTCGTAGACGTAGATTGGAGGCTTTTGAAATATGGGTGGGGATAAGAATGCAGAAGGTGAAATGGGCCGAAAGGAAAACAAATGAGGAAGTACTGGAGATGGTTTATGAGGAGAGGAGTTTGTTGGGAAAAATCCTATGTAGGCAGGAAAAATGGATGAAAGGCGTATTGAGCGGTAGTGGAGTGTTGAAAAAGGTAATAGAGGGGAGAATGTTGGGCAAGCGAGGAAAGGGCAGGAACAGGATGGGGATGTTGGACGGGATGAAGTACACAGAGATGAAGAGGGACCTGATGTAGAGTAGGTTGCTGGATTGGGTTTTGTATGGAGTTACAAAAATGTTTATATGATAGTTGTGTCCATACAAAAACCTACCTTAACCGTTAGATATATATATATCTAACGGTTAGATATATATAGTTAGATATATATATATCTAGATATATATATATCTAGATATATATCTAGAGATATATCTAGATATATATCTAGAGATATATCTAGATATATATCTAGATATATCTATATATATCTAGATATATATATATATATATATATATATATATATATATATATATATATATATATATATATATATATATATATATATATATATATATATATATATATATGTGTGTGTGTGTGTGTGTGTGTGTGTGTGTGTGTGTGTGTGTGAGTGAATGAGTATATACTTTATTATTCTTTATTTACTGGTATACTCTCGGATTGTTTCACTACTTATTACGTATTTATATGTGTGCCTGTGTGACTCCCAATTCGACCAGGTTATTCTTGGCACCTTGTGTGCACAATTTTTCCTCCTGGAACCTGGAGGGGTGTGCCGGTGGCCTCCACCCGGAGAGAGAGAGACGAGGGATGCAAAGGGAAACTAAACAATAAACAAAGAAGTACTGTAACGAGCTCTACTTTATTTAATTGTATTCTAATTCGGTCATGTGGGAAGGGTTTTGACAAAAACATACGCGAGTTTAGCGTTTGTGTGAACATTTAAGTAGAACTAATTATGCAAGTAACGAAGAATTTATTTATTATCTTCAACCTAGTATTATTTAGCCTTTCTTCTTATGATTCCCACCCCAATTCAGAGGAATTGCAGTGACGCTTTTTGTTTTACCGTAAGGGTTTTAACGAAACGGGCTGCCCGGCGTTGAACCTTCTCAATTTCCCGAATGAGGCCTTTTTCACTCGGATCCCATACGCTACATGCATAATGTATATGAGGCCTTACTAGAGCGTGGTAACAATATTCCTTGACCTTTGAATCACTTCTACGTCTATTAAACCCCCAATTTTTAAATGCTTCCCCTCTTTTTTACGTATTTGGGTCCCCCAAGTTAAATATTTAGTAATTGGGACACCTAGGTAATTTGCCGTATCAACGACTTCTAGGTCCATTCTACCTTGTTTGTAAACAAATACTGTTGATTTTTTTAAGAAATTAACCACTAGACATTTGTAGTAGTTAAATTAAACCTCCCATTTTGTGCACTATTTCGAAAGTAAATCTAAATCATTTGCAAGTATTAAATGATTCCTATCCCCAGATATCCCCAAAAATAAGTCACTGTGTCATCCGTGAAATTTCTAATCTTACTTTTTCACTTTGCAGGGTTAGTTTGAAGAGTGGAAAAGAATTCCATTGTTTCTCTCTTGGCTACATAATTGAAATATAATTAAATTTTTAAAAATAATTCGGGAGGCTTAATAAAATCTTACAATTACTATGCCTTACAAAAATATAAAGAAAAAACAAAACGTAATTTTGTAGACTAAGATATTCGGTGATGGTTAGACATTTTTTCATACGCTTTGAAATAAGGAATTTAATAAAATTGGGATTTTCCAAACTTTTTCGACCAAAAAGCATACGACTAAAATGTTTTTGACTCGTTTTAATTTTCAGCTAATACTCACCTTTTGAACTCTGATATAGAGCTATATATCCATATCCAGCTGTACACGGCGCAGAAACGTGGTTACTGAAGCAGGAGTATAGACGTAGATTTGATGCTTTTGAAATGTTGGTTTGGAGATGAATGGAGAAGGTGAAATGGACCGAAAGGAAAACAAATGAGGAAGTACTAGGTATGGTGGGCGAGGAGAGAGGTTTGTTGAGAGAAATCCTATTGAGCCAGGAAAAAAGGATGAAAGGAGTATTGAGGATGTTGAAGACGGTAATAGAGGGGAGAATGTTAGGCAAACGAGGAAAGGGCAGAAACAGGATAGGGATGTTGGACGGGATGAAGGGAGGAAGGAAATACACAGAGATGAAGAGGCACCTGATGTAGAGTAGGTTGCTGGACTAGGTTTTGTTTGGAGTTACAAAATGTTTATTTGATAGTTGTATCCATCCAAAAACCCACTTTAACGGGTAGATTACCTAATAAAACTCTCCTTTTGAATTCGCTTCACGCTTTCTGACATTCCTTCTTGGTATTCGCCCTAAACATCAAGAAATTACTTATAAGTAATGATGTCTGGAGTTCAACGTACAGGAATGAAATGGCAACTCGAAGGTCTCTTCGTCTCTACCCGTTTTTTTAAACTTTATATGCTTTAATCAAAAGCTCGGATGCTGTCTCCACCGATAATGACATCGAGATCGTTGTTTTTGGATGAGAAACATTTGATATACTAGTCTATTTCTAGTGATTACTTTGTTTTTGTCGTCCGGTGGCAAGTTGAATGGACAAACCCCATTTCTCGCCTCTTGCTTGCACCCCCTGCCTCTTTTTGATAGATCGCGGGGTGTTTATTGTCGAAGTGGATATCCAAATTATTTTTTATTTAAGACTTTGAATTGAAGCCCAAACGTTTTCCTAATCGTTATATGGAATTATCACAGCCCTACTAACGCAAGCGTTTTCCTGCAATTGATAGGCAACGAATCTATTTTTTCGGCTAATTCTGGAAACGGGAAAGTAATTTGGGAAAATTTCACAGTAGGGCATATTAGTGGATAACCAGATTTTAGTTTTAAATATTATATCTGCGGTGGGTCGCGGTAGCCCAGGGGTTGAACGTTGGACTACCGACCGGAGGGCCCGGGTACGATTCACAGGCAAGCTTCAGCGGCCACATGCAACTCCACCCAAGCTATGTAATTTTTCGGGTACCATATCTTCCTGGGAAACAATCACCGGCAACAGAGAAAGGAACTGGCCCCCCTACCCTGATGTGTGAATTTCACACGCCGTCGGGCTTATTACTGGGTGAACTCGCCTATCACCTGCTAAACCGACCTTCGGGTTGCCTACTGTGTTAATGTTTGAAATATGTGTGTGTATATATACACACACACACATAAGTAATAGTATGATGTTCTTGTAAACATGAAATTTATAAGAATCAGTTTAATCACTCAATAGTCATAAATTTTCCAAGTTGAGAACGCGACCATTGCATTGTGGAATCACAGTTTTAAACCGTGATTCGCTGTGTCCATAATTCAGATGAAGTGAAAATTATGCACCTGTCAATTATTACTCTCGAGTTTTGTTGGAAATTTAGCCTAGGAGTTAATAAAAATTCCTTGATAGAATATTGCGTTAATAATAACCCCTGCCTCATGCATGGCATGTAGACCAACAATTGGCTATTGGCATTCATTACTTCTATTATTCCTCATCTTGTGATCAACCTTATAATTCATGATATTCTCCAATTAAAAAGCACTTACTGGCAGGAGTCTCCTGTATGAAGAGTATATCACTATACATTGTTTTTGGTGTATTTGTATCATGAAATGAATCGACGGCGTTAAATTGCCGAGATCAGGTTTACGCGCCAAATATTGATATGCGGATGCAGTGCGAATGCAAATGTGGGAACGCAGTGCTTCTTAAAGGAATTAATGCAATTGTATGATTAAAAATTGCTTTAACACTCAATATCTAAGACATGAGTGTGGAAAAATATTCCTAAAAGATAATTGTCACGATCTGAATATTATGCCCGCGATGTTGACCATTTCTGAGTTTTCGAAAGGTTTGAAAAGCGATTCTTTGAAAATATTAAAATTTCTTGACACCTGAGATCGTAATTTTTTATTCGTGGTCACTTTCCCTCGTGCTTTAATAAAGATTGATCATGATTTTGATGTGGAATAAACCATTTAGAAATGTTTATATCTCACGACTTGTAATTACGCATAACCACGCGAAACCGACCGGCGCCGGAAATCCCTTGGCTGCGATAACATGTGGATTGCGTGGCATTTATTCGCAGGGACGTCGCGATTTCGCCATGGCCGTAGTGGGTCTGCCGTTTCTGCGTAGCGGCTCGGGGGACTCGAGAGCACGTGAAATGAAACGCTAATTATGGGATCGCACGCAGTGGGCTCCGTGCATTGCCTCCCCCTCGTGTGAGCCCCAGTCAGTCCGTGTAACATTGCAGGCGCTTCCTTCGTTAATTTCTACGTGATTTCGTGAGATAGATTCTTCCAGTATTTTTCTTAAACGAATTAATGTTGACTGAACTTCTCTTTGATTAGGAGTGTCCTCGGTTTCCCTCCTAAATATTTTCTTGAGAACTGAGTCTCGATATTTTTTCCATTCTGGACTACTGCATAGTGAGGATGCATCGTTGAAATACTAATGAGTTACACAGTTCACCTTTCCCAATGCTCTTCGCAGTGTAATTTCGGAGGAGGGAAGTTTTTTCGTTTGTGTAAAAATTATCTCTCATGTTTTCGCATCAGAAAGCATTATATTTCATGTTTCAATCATTTGTAGTGCTTCTCATTAAAGAGTCTTGTTTGTGTATCTGGTGGACATTGTGTTAGAATTAAATCGGAAGGAAATTTTTGTTACAGGTCAGGCAGACCTTTTTTAGAATGTTCCTTGAACCGTTTTGTCTCTTTGCAAAAGGATCCTAAATTATAACTCCATAAATTATAACTTAGTTACAAATAATTCGGAATACTAAATGCGTCGGTGAAAAGGCATGAATCAGTAGAGAATATTGTAAATATATGGTAAATCTAGTACATAAACTAGTATAAGTAAGATGGTTCCTTGCATGAATTATCCTAACAATCAAATTTTTCTGCTAATCATCAAAACATCAATGCAGAAACCAAGAACCAGAAACCAGCTACATAGATACATATCTTCTTTACATTTCAATGTACGCCAAGATAAAATTAGCATGTAACGTATAGGTAATCTAATCGATATTAAGTATCCTCTCTATTTCCAAAATTCCTTTATTACTGCCTTCATAGCTACTCCATGCTCTAATTGGCACGAAAAAGAGCGATCGATGTTCCTGTTCGGTATTTATATGATTTTGCCAACACCAGCACTCGTTGGCGTCGTCGTTCAGAATATTGCTTAAAGAATGCGTGGGAAAAATATTTGGTTTTGAAAGCAGCCTTAGTATTTAAATAAACGGTAATGAGGTAGTTCACAAAGAACAGGAGGGGAATAATTTAAAACTCGGTTAAGAACCTATTATGTGTACCGCTTCAAGCAATGAGACGTGTCCGCTAGTCATTTCAAGCGAATTGCCTGAACTTCCAGAAGCCCGTATCTCACTGAGTCAGATATATCAGCTACATAGATACGTCTACACGTATAAAGATATAAACTTGTAGCTAATGGTTCCCGTGGGCGACTCAAGTCCATGGTTGAATTGAGTCAGCCCTGAGGAGGGTTATCCCACAACAATTCCGCACTTTTCCTTCCCGCGCATCATAAAACAGTTTTTTACCATTTTTTTACAAATGATACCAAAAGAACAGTCGACGGATAAATGAACCTATTCCGTGTTTTCAGGGGGGGACTGAATTTCGAATATCTTTAGGGCCAGCGTATATCATGCGACCAAGTGGCATTGAAGCCGATACGTGACTTAAAACTCGGAAAGGTTTAGGATAAGCTGCAGTTTGATGGATTGAACCAGCAAGTATGACGATATTTAGCGATGTTGAAATTAGATCACATTTTAAGGCAAACTTAAACCCATAGCCAATTCTCGTAGAAGGCTATACAAATAATCAAAACCTACACGCATTTTAGATAATTAACTGCATTAAAGTTTTAAAATCGGGTTTCTCTTCATCACTGGAGTGTACCGGGGATATTTCAAACAACACACATATAAATCACACTATTTAGGCTTTGTTCTCTGCTCGAAATGCGACGCTCGAGCACTCTTTTTAATGTAATCGTTCTTGTGCGTGTAAACAGCACTACTTTGAAGTGTTTGAAATCTTCAAAGAACTGGAATCCGGTAATCCAACTTTTCCCCACAATAGAATAATTATATATGATTTATATATACATATTTTTTTTAACGGGTCGCGGTAGTCCAGGGGGTAGACGTTGGACTACTGACCGGAGGGTCCCAGGTTCGATTCCCGGGCAAGGTACTCTGGGCGATTGCAGCTCCACCCAATAACAATAAGAATATATATATATATATATATATATATATATATATATATATATATATATATAAAACCATAAACACAGTAGGGTTTAGTAGGAGAAGGTCGGTTTAGTAGGTGATGGTAGAGCTCACCCATGTACCAAGCCCGACGGCATGTGAATATTCACACATCAGGGTAGGGGGACCAATTCCTTTCCCTGTGCCGGTTATGGTTTCCCAGGAAGATCTGCTACCCGAAAAATCAATTAGCTTGGGTGGAGCTGCAGGTGCCCAAACTGCCTTGTCCGGGAATCAAACCCGGGACCCTCCGGTAAGTAGTCCAACGCTCTACCCACTAGACCACCGCGACCCGGATATATATATATATACACACGCATAATATAAATACATGCACGTGCATTGAGTCATTGAAAAGCAGTCTGCTGGGATCAACTCCATCGTACGCGGCCGTGACTCCGGCCAGTTATTCATTCCCTGCGACAGGGGCACCCGCCCTTCCTCCTCCCCCCCCTCCGGCTAGTTTTCCAACCCCACCTCTCGCACACCCCTTTCCTCCGCAACCCTCCCCCACCCATTTCGGGCAACCCCGACATGAACGACCGTGCCCGCTGACCGGAAGCTCACGACGCTCCGCTGACCCCGCTGACGCTGTTTGTTGTCCCCTTCTCCGCGAGCGGGACACGCGTGATTCTGCAGCAGCGCTTCCCGCGCATGCGCGTGTGGGATCCAAAATGTCGAGGGCCAATGAATGAATGCAACCGTGAAACCGCTCATGGTCCCCGCCCCTGCCTCCGTGAGCCCTCCCTGCATATATCTCACCACTTCCAAAACACATCGCCCTCTCTCCCATCGCACCCGATCTTTTTCTCTATTCCGGTCCTCGCCTCTCTCTTTCCCTCCTACCCATTCCTAGCAACGACCTATTTCCGTATTCACTCCACCTAGCGCTTTTTATAGTTCGTTGGGGCTGCCACCGTGATATCCAGTTTATCCAGACGGGCCCTCGACGGCTTTGAGCGCACCGGGCTGGTTTTGAGAAAACCTTTTTCAGAAATGGAATTATTTAGTAAATTTTTCCAATTTTGGAAATTTTTGTTCCCCCATACTGATTTCGTATTTTGGTGAAATTAAAAAAAATGCTCCTAGTATAAATGGGCTCTTCTTATCAAATCGGTCTTATTTTCATGTGAGATGTTTACCATGAATACTGAAATGGGAAATGGGGATATTGCAAAAATTTAAGCCTTACTGTTTTGGAAATTCGTAATGGCTCTCCGGGAGCCCCTATTGTTTCAGGATTTCAAGCAAAATAATTTCGTTTTAAAAATATCAAGGGCAAAAAGGAAAATGAATTAATCCGCGCAGAAAACGACTGAATAATTAAATGTGCAGGAGATAGTTGACGTGGAATTAGGTTAAGGGGTAAGTCTGTTAAAACAAAAAAATATTCGTTCCCTTTTTCATAAATAGATGAAGTCTTTTGACACTAAGTTAATACGTAGTCTATTTTAAGTGTAACATTTCTTTTCTAAATGAGAATATCATTAAATTCAAAGAAAGCAGCATAAAGTTGCAAAGACATTTATCGGGAAGAATAAGTAAAATTGAAAATTTGATAAAAGAAATTTTTATGCATCGTATAGTTCGATATTTGCTTGGAACTAAGTCCTCTTGTTATTAAGTGTGTGTTTATAACCAACTCCGAGTATCAAAGTTTTATGGAGTATTAACAACTTTTTAAACACGTTTGGTGAGATCCTGAATGGAGGAAAACTATCGCCATTATTTCGTTAAATATTTGGAAATCCCTAGCTTTGAGATCTTGGTATGGCTATAGCCCATTGAAAATATCTCGCCCCTTAGCTTATCATAGCTTACGTAGCATATCAAAGTTTGCACGAGTTTGGCTTAACCTCCCCACTCAATGTTCCTGGCATCAACTCCCTCCTCCTTGTGGAGGCCTCCTTGCCTAGCGCAATTCTTCTCCTTACGTCCCTACTGCTTTGACCGTATTTGTCCAAAACACTTCCGAGATATGTAAACTGTTCTACCTGCTCTATTTTTTCCCCGCCTATTTTAATATTTAGTTAGGCCTTTTTATTTCTGGAACATCGCATAACTTTTGTTTCATTAATATTGATTCTCATCCCATATTTATCGCACTGAACATCCAATTCACTCAGCAATGCTTGCAACCCCTTGGCTGACTGAGCAACTAATGCTTGGTCATCAGTGAACCTACCCGATTTTACCAATTCTCTTCCGACTTTCATTCCTACCTCAAGTTCTTCCGATGCCTCTTTAATCATTTCCTCCACATATACGTGTAACAGCACCAGTGATAATGGGCAACCCTGCCTTACCTCTCTTCCTAACACTGTCCATCCGGACTCTCCTTTCCCCACTCGCACCTGAGCAGTCTGAGACATGTACAGATTGCCGATCAGTCTCCTGTCTCTCCAATCCATTTCTATTTTCTGCAATACACCCTTTAAGTTTTGCCAATTCACTCTATCAAACGCTTTTTTCGAAATCTACGAAACAGGCAAATACGTCCTGATTGTGTTCTATACTCCTCTCAATTAGTGATCTCATTACTGCAATGGCATCGTGTGTACCTCTCCCCTTCCAAAACCCAAACTGATCATCCCGTAAGTAATCATTTGCCTTACTCTCTATTCTTTTCTTGATGATCCAGAGAATAACTTCAGCGGCTAGGTATATCAAACTTATTTTTATGAAGCCCGCACATGATGTAACCTTTACATCCTTCGGAATAGGAACCAACACTGATTTCACAAAATCCTCCGGCCAGATTTCTTCCTCATAGATACAACGAATCAGTCCATATAGAGTCTTCTTCCCGCATTTTCCTAAAAATTTCAACAGTTCCACAAGAATTTTGTCCACCCCATGGCCTTATTTGGTTTCATCTGCCGAATTGCCCTTTTTTCTCAAATCGTCTAGTAATCTTGGACTTAAGCTTTTTCTACTTCATGTTCTTTTCCTATGTCTAACCTTGTCGGCCTAAGTACTCTACCATACAGTCTTTCTATGTATTCCTTCCATTTCTCTTGGATCTTTTCTGTGTCAACTTTTGTCTTACTCCACTTATCTTTAACTTTTACCCTTCATATCACGTTCGATATTCAACATCCAAATGAGTAAATGAGCGTTGTTTTTGGCAAATGTTTAAAAGTATAATAATATTCTTGAACATATAAAAGCATAATTCAATTATACCGAGGTTATATTATTACATTGACCATAGCTACCTGTTTCTCGTAAAAAATTCTCTACGAATTCAGAGCTTAAGTGTGTTCTCTTGTGACAACAAACCTTGTTCGGGATTATAAAATGTGCGCCTGGTATTTTTCAATAATGGATAGGTAGAACTAATCCATTTTATGAGCATTACCGGAAGATTATCACTATGGATTAAGTCATTTCATTCACTTCAGAACTATTCTGAACAGCCTTTAAGAACTGGCTTCTCAGACCAAGAGAAGTTACTGTAATAATTTGAGCGGGCGTTGTTGATATCGGGAAAGGAGGGAAAGAAACCAGATGGCATTCCGCTTTCCTCAAGTGTTTCTCAATTTTGCTTACCATTCAACGGAAATCTACGTACTTGAAGTGCTTGAGATGCGACACCACGACAGGGATTCGAACGTCCGTAATATATCCATCACTGCAAGGATACTATCCATTTAGCTCAAAGTGAGGATCTTATAATTATCTTCCTTAGATATACTCGAAGCCTAGGTGTCATATACATTCTGTACGTTTATACGTTCAATTGAGAAATAAGTCCTCCTCCCTTTGATTATACCTGACGGTAATATGGGCTGTGAAAACATTCGACGAATCACTTATTTTTATCCTTTTTTATATGTTAACACAATTGAACGCAAATTCGTTGTTCATAGTTTACCCCAACAGACTGAAGCTGAAAGTGCACTCTATCAAAATATTTTTTGATATTTACCATTCTCGTCTAATTATTTTCATAAAATTTACGTATTCTTTAAACGGCTATTAACATATCTCTCGTCATGTATTTTGAAGCGAAAACTGTCACTGACCAAAGAAATTGCGGTCTCATAATCCCAAAGAACCGCAGACGTGACCGTATATTTGGAAAACGCAAAAATATGTCAGCAGCGATCCCTGCGTGCGCTTCATCCCCGCAGTGCTGCCATCTCTTACCCCTTGCAGTCGTTCCGTCGTTGTCGACATCGGCGGCGGCGCTTGCGTAGCGGAAGAAATTTACGATCCACGAAGGGTTTGGGGGGGGGGAATAGAGTGCGTGAGTGTGCAGTGTGCGTGTGTGGTACCCTATTCCGTTGGGAGTGTAGGAAGAGTTTTTGAGGAAGGGAGAGAGAGGGGAAGAGAGTTTGTGGAGGAGAGTGTATGCTGCTAGGCTAAAAAAAAAGAGTGGGTATCGGTTGGGTTTGGGGTTTTGCACGGTGAGTGGAGGAATGTGGTGGGATTTGGGTGCGTATGTGTATGTTTGTGTGAGAGAGAGAGAGAAGTTTTGCAGGGGAGGTGTAGAGGAGTTGGTGAGAGCTTTAGAGAGATTTCGGGGAAGAAGGCACGGGACAAGATGTGGTGGAAAAGTGTTGCCAAAAATCATCGATTTTTCACCGCTCCCCTCCCCTCTGCAACCTTACGGATTCATTCTTCAAGAGTCAGAGGTGTTAATTAACTTCATCTCAAGTAATCAGTAACTGAATAAGAACATATTTACGGTGACGCCTTTGGCTATATTTTTTAGATCCGAAAACGCTCATAGATTTTAATATAGTCGTAGCAGAATATAGACTTAAAAATTTACCAAATGCGAATTTCGTTGGGATTTGTAAATTTTAGCATTGTAACCAGATCAATATTACTTTCGACTTCGTGGAATAGTGTGGTCATCCTTTCGGTCACTAAGGGTCACAGTTTCACATCTGATATAGTCTACTGGACAAAATCAACTCTGTGTGTATCAGATCTTCCTCAGAAGCCACAATCGGTTGAGGAAAAGGTCTCCTCTCTACCCAGCCTGAGTGTACGAAATCGCAAGGCGTTAAATAAGCATGGCTTTCATATCGTCTTTAGTTTGGTTTCTGATTCAGTATTAAGTAATATTTTACGTAAACCACAAACAAAATTTAAGACCACTTTAATTTGTTAGGGGTGTCAGCTGATATCCCCTTTCACTTATTCTTATAATTTATGGTTCCTGGGAATTCCGGATGAATGATATAAAAACAATAAAGCACTTAAATATAAATAATTTAGCAAAGATACAAGCACGATGGTTTATGCAAGAAATAAAAACAAGCAAAGAAATGTGATGTAATATAAACATAAATACTATACATATTGTTAAAGGCATAAATAAGGCAGTATTAACGAGTAACTTACCATTTCCTCATTAAAGCTTAGTAAATTCCTGTTGCCATTAATAAAATATCATATGAATAGTATAATACAAGTATGTATTAGAACTACATAACCCATATTACTTTGCATTTACAGACAGTAGCTCACATGTCTGCTTTTCCTCAGTGTAATAAATATTGAGGTTAGAGTTAACATATGAATATGTTTAATTAGTTATTTATGTATATATATATATATATATATATATATATATATATATATATATATATATATATATATTCCCTGGCTGCCGTTACAGTGTGCGGATCGCTGCTAGAAGAGACCCCTGTTCGAAGGTCGCGTAGTGAATTCACGATGCCCACATATTTTTACGCGGATTTATTCTACATATTTTTAGACAGACCCTCTGTGAATAAAAAAATACATATATAAATATGTATACATGCATATATCCTCGCATGTGCATGTATGTGTGTATAAACTGAAATGAATGTGGAAAATATGTAACGATACAACACCTGAGGTTAGAATGATGTTTCACGGCACTGAAATTTGAAATCAAGAAAAGTAAAAGATCAGTGATAAAATGTTTCCGAAGATGTGACTATATGTGAAGAAAAGTTGTGAGACCTTTTTTTATTTTCATTTAATGCTTCACCGTGGATTCCGCTGCACCTGTGCTGTGAATTTGACTGGGAATTTTCGATGTGTTCACTTTATACTTCTTTATTCCAATTGGAACAACATGGTGCGGAATCTGAATAGTAATAAAGTGGTTCGTTCAGATGATTTTATTTTAACGCCGAACCTCGTAAGAAATCTTGAGGCATTTGTAGACTATTGGCAAAGCATTAGAATCCCTTCTATTTTTGCTGAATGAGAAAGTAACGCATCACCCATTTCACAGAAGCTTAGTGGGAAGAATTATTTTATTCAGGAAAGGTTTTCATGTATGCAAGCGTCCCTTAGTACCCGAACAATTGAAAAGTCTCCGCTCAAAAGTCGTAGTTTCAAGTGTGTGGTGAAAATAAACCAGTTCCACAATCTAAGAGGATATCCTTCTCTTCTCGTCATGGTGGTGTATATGGCCTTACAGCGCAGCTGGTTTAAGAAAGTTTGATACTGTCTTTTGAGGAAGTTTTCTCCTTTACGGCATATCCTTCAGGCCTGTGGAATGGAATGGATGATTTCTATTGATATTTAGATTTATTTATTTGTCAAAAGGTTCAATCGTAATTGGGTAATAATGGATGTTTTGTACTTAGTACATTATTAAGCTTGAAATTCAATTCACATTTGGTGGACTTTTTTCAGTATGCTAGGAGAACCAGTTGATTAGTGAACAGGTTCTCACATCCAGATAAAGTTACCCCTTCCAAACGCTCTCATTTAAAATTAATAGTTAAATGAGAATATCAGTGTAAGGTTGAAGAAAATGTTAAGTTTTTACAGTTTGTACTTAATGTTAAGCCATTAATACGCTGATAAATAATAAAATACGTTCAATGTAACCCATACAATTCAACTTGAATAAGTTGAAATGTTTGGGTTAAAAAAATAAAAGAATGATGTTTGTTTTTTCGGGTATCACTGTTTTCATGCTATGCTGTGTAAGAGTACAAATAAAAATATTTTGATAGACTTTGCTGTATTCTTATAGCTAAAATCATTCTTATTAAAATGAATTCGAGGAACGGGACAGATACATAAGAATATTATCAAAAACCACATTGACTCTGAAAAACATTTATGTCGTCGAGATTATATGTGTAACGAGTGTTAAAAATGCTCAACTCAAAAGCTGGTATTCAAATACACTACGATAAGACTAGCAGACAAACAAAATGAATTAGTCTGCGTTTCTTTAAGTAAAAATATGTTTACTTTGAATTTGAATTGTTATGACTTGTTTCATTTAATTGAAAATATGGGCCGAAAAACGTCCGTTTCTGCTGATATGCGTTAATAGCCAAGCTCGATATCAAGATACAATTATGGCAGGCTTTGTGTTCAGTGGGCTAAGAACACGTGGCCACCATTTGGATAGTAGGTCACATGAGAGAGGAGCTATCTTTTGTGATTCCTAGAAACTGATGAATCCATTACTGTCATGCCAACATTTCGGTATTTAGTTAGAGGGCTCCTGTGGATCTAATTTGGAAATTAACTCGATTGCACTTTCTCATTAGGCGTCGTGATAAAGCGGTTTCTGTTCATGTTTACCGATTAACATTGGCTTTGAGTTACCATCGCTTTATGTTTCAAATGAAACATCTATTTCCCTTCCAATTGAAATCTTCTTCGGTTTTTATATGTATTTATTTCATGGCGTAAACGCCCTGAAATTGGTTATTCCTCAATAAGAGGAAGTTAAGAAATAGTAAATCTGCCTTTTACTCCCATTATTGAAAATTGCATTAATTTAGCATAATTACCAGGTCTTGGCTGAATAATGGCCAAAAAATATTTTGTACATCCTATAATGTTCTAAATGAAAGTGAACATGTATGGCCCACGCCAATTTTTGCAATAATTTGTCATTTGTTAAAATAATAATTCACTTACAATGTTTACGTCCCCATTTTTTTTCTTTGAATTATTTTGTCGAAATGTCCTCCAGTGCCTTTGACATAGTTTGAAGTCATTGTTTTTCTTGATTGTGGAGAATTAGTATTTTAGATCCAATAAAATGGTCCCTATAATGGTAAATTCTGCCTATGTCATTATTTTCACAAATTCACTGCAATTATTAGCGGTATTCAGTAATGCTGCAAGAGAATGAATAAATATTTTACGTTCGATGAACGGATTAAAATTTTGTATTTTTCACTAACGTCATGCTTCCTGAATTCTTTTGAAGCTCTTGGAAGTAACGAGAGACATTTATGTAAGTAGGATCAATCCTTCTTAATACTTTATTGTTCGTTTTTACTATCACTTTTTCATAATAAGATGGTCACGTAGCTTATTTGTATTTTAAAATGTATCTTATAACATTTCTACCTACATAATCACTTTCAAATATCAATGAAGGTGTCAATTTAATGCAATCCATACAACTTATAGCCTCTCTATTGGACAAAGTTTATAATATTATCATGGATTTTCAACTTTGTATGACTTACCTGAAAGTACTATTAAGATGCCATATCGGGATTTTCCTTCATGCACTAAATGTTGATACCGCTGTCTAGTAACTTTTAGCCTGAATTACAAGAAGCGGAATGAAAATATTTCTTGAACCTTAAACAATGATTTTCGTGCTAAGGGAAGTCAGCACTCTGAAATCTGAAGGCCTATCTATGTTTTGCTAAACTACGGGTTTTACAGCATACAAAGAATACAGATATATAACCTACTTGATAGAAGTGAATTGACAATATAAATATCCCTTATTAGGGTCGCATTATGATAATCATAGTTTTTGACCAAGAGATTGTGTGACATTTGTAACCAATGGTCGTATCTTCAACGCACATTCCCGTAAGAATTCCAGGGGGATATAGAAAGTTGCTGAGAGAAAATCAATGGAGTTAAATCTACATTTTACCCTGTAAGCCACCACCAGAGCGAATGGCAAGGGGTGTTAGGTCACTCTCAACTGCTAACACCGATGTGATGGTGATGTTGCTTACCTGTAGGTGTTGCTTATATTTCTATCAGTCTGTTTCTATAGATTTCATTTCATTTCATACCTTATTCATTGTGAAGGTTTACTTTCCCAGGATCCGAATTTATACTAATAAAAGTAATTACGTGTGTGTTTGCTTTTAAGGGATTTGTATTTAAATCCACAGGAAAGATTTCAGGCAAGGATTTTTTATGGACCTAGAAGTAATTTGCTTTGTTTTATTTATTGTTTAAGTTAAGTTAACCTTTTACACTTTGACCGTATATCAATTATAATAATCCAGGTAAGTTTACGTTTTCACGATGTTGAACATATTTTTAGAGCAATTAAATGGTTACCAATTGCCGGCAGAGTTTTCTCTCTTAAGAAAAGACTGTACAAACATTGAGGGGAATGAAAGTTTAGCAAAAACAGTAGAAACTTTTAACTGCCCTTAAGATATGTTCGTTCTTATATTTATAGCTGTTTTTCTTCCCTCTATTTGGGCGATATGTCGCTAGTGAGGTCTTTTATGTTCTGATGTAACCCAAAAGCATATTATAATAACCTTGACTTACTGAATAGAATTGTTTGAGGGCATGACCGAACTAATGTCTGGGCAGATGTATAGTGATTGTGCATGTATGGCTGATGAAATAACATCTTCTGCGGCACGGTATTATGTAGATTTTGATGCAGAGCTGAAGAACGATTCCTTATAATAGGTGGTAATGGGAGTTGGCGTATATAGCAGTTTGTTAGTCAAGGCAGGTGTGGAGCAGTTGGTAGTGTCCAATGAAACCTTACCCTACCCCGGTAGACTACTGCTGGTTATAATTAAGATTTAGTTGCATTATAAAAATCTTTGGATGGACGCAAAAAGGTAAGAAATTTGTTTTGGAAGCGTAAAATCGTATTGACGAGCAAGAATGCATTTTCCCAATGGTCACTGAATGCTCTCATGCGCCCAAATAAATTGGGTTCCACGTTCAACGGTGGGACGATAACCAAAATACGGAGAGCGACCCCAGCTGTTGGGGATTGTCGGAATCAACAGAGAGTGGGAGGCCTTTCGGATTCCTTTATATGTGTTTTCCTGGCTCGGGATAGGGGTTCTGTGAGGATCGCGCTGGGGTGAGTGAGGACTGCCAGAATGGGAACGACCCGTGGAGACCCGGTAATTGTCCCCTCCCCCCGTGGAAAATATGAAGCGAACCCGAGGAAACAAAAGTCGAATATTTCGGTTTTGGCGGGAGTTCCCGTTGCCAATATTTCCCCTCTGCGTGTCAGCCCCTCGCACATGTCGAGATATCTCCCTTTCTCCATCCCTTTCTCTCTCTCATTCCTCTCATACCAACGGATATATATATATGTATATATATATATATATATATATATATATATATATATATATATATATATGTATGTGTGTATTTTTTCATAGTCTTCCCATTTTTTCTCCCTTTACCATTTGCGAACTAGTTTATCACCAAATTCGGACCGTAGCCAAAAACCACCCCCTCCCAATCCTTCCTCTCTCGCATAAATCAGAGATTACGCGTTTTTATTGAGTGCGTCCGGATCATTTTATTTGGCGTCCAAGGTGATAACTTAGCGGGGGCGTTTTAATGTGGTGACGATTAGTTTGAATGGAAGGTCTTTTTCTTTAATTTTATTTTTTACTTTTACATTCGCGAATGTTCCTAGCGCTCCCGCTCGCGTTCCGGAGCATTAAGCAACGATATTTTTGAAATGGCGCATTGAAAAACTGCGCATTGTGTTTGGTACATCTACATCCCACTCGGAAAGTCACCATGGGAACATTTTTGGTATTTTGGCGCCCATTCATGACATCTGGTCATGAGAGTACGTTTAACGTTTCCAAAAACTGTCCAGGAATAGGAATACGAGGAAATTTTGTTTTGTTAATTATGGATGGCATTTAATTAATGACGATATTTTTATTGATGTGAATGGATATTTATGAAATTATAAATGGATGAAAAAACTAAGACAAGTTCTTACGAGCTTACGAAAGGTTTTGTCCATAAATTAAGCATGTCTCTCGGGGATAAGGAAGGGTGGCGATAGGGTTATATTTTGTTACAAGGGGGAAGTTGATTCAGGATGACGTAACGGGAGATAAAAATGGTTTTAGTGTATACCCTGCACGTTCTGTGGAATAATTTTGGCTCTTACAGTTTCGCTAGTCTCCATGTGGTAACTGAGCTCGTTCATCATACTGTCTCATTTTATCACCAATTTAACCTACCATAAACTGCCATTGAATTTCAGGAAGCTCTCATAGACAACATATCTACCTGCACATTTAGTGTAGCCACTATTGATCTCAGTGAAGGAAGTGATTATGCGAGAATTATGCAGTAACTATGTAAGAGAAATGCTTCTTTACAATACGTAATGGTTACCATATTATTACCTAGTGTTAGTATCCTGTGATAGTCCCACGTGTAAATCATTTGGTAATTGTCGAAATCAAAAAAAGTTCCGGTTGTATTATTTTACCAGGCAAATGTTTATGCGAAATTTTCTGTTCTGTTCTGTTCTGACCTCATTTAGCTCTGTACTTCATCATATCGAAATTATAACATTCTTTCATCACATCGAACGTATACCATACACAAATTGACTAGTTTACATATCCCCGAAATTATTATAGTCGAAAAATTATTAGAATAGTTGTATTTGAAGCTACAGCTATTGCAGGATACGTCCATAACTAGACATAATATAAATATTCCAAATGCACTCCGATGATTCCGAATTCCAAAGCATATACTCAAGTGCTACCGCCATGCATAAACACCGGCGAAATTGTCGTCTCAGGAATATGGATTGATAAGCGCCGCAGAAATCCGAAAAGACGCGGGTCTTACACGACAAAAGCCTTCATCAAACACTGACACTGAGCAAATTAACTGATACTCGTCAAATGTTCCCTGCTAGAAAAGTCTTTAAACTTTAAGACAGTCTATTTCTGAACAAAGCCTTATCCTTGTTTCAATTAAAGATTGTCATAAATAATGACTTAAAAGTCAAGTAAAAAAACATTAGGAAGATTTAGAAAATTGAAAATTTATGCTTACTGAAAACATGAAATTTGAATTATTACATTGAAAGAATTACTTTCAATACGTATATTTGGAAATAAAAGTGGAAACATAACAATTCTGAGTGCTTTTATAGCTTAAATGTGAATCGGTTCCATTGGTCTTTACTGTGTTTACATTCAAAAAATCTCTCAGTTAAAATCATTAATTACAAGCATTCTATTAATACTTACTACTGCTTCCGTTATGCACAATATTACTACTTCATGGAAAAGGTATTACTCTTTAGTGTGCATTTCATATTTCAGCTGGTATCCCCTTATTCTGTGTAAATGATTTCAAATTTGAAGTTAAGGTTAAGATTAGTTTAACCGAAGTAAAAGTACAGAATGTTACGTAAAAATTAATGGTTCTACAGCATTCAAAACAACCGATATGTATTTAACCGGAACCGGGAACCGCGATACTAGTAACAGTAAGGTACATGCGCTAGGTTTTAACTAGCAATCCTAGGGTGTTTATAGGAAATATTGGTTGTAAAATTCCGGGTTGGGAGTTTCACTTCGCTCACTTTGATAGCACATCGGTCACAGGTACCCCACGCAATAATACCTCTTCTATCAGGGTATTTGCTCTTCCAAGCTTGGAACTTCCCTCCTGTCCCTCCCGAGATTTTACTGGAGTCTCTAGTTGGGGGGGGGGGGGTATTTTCGGACCACCTGAAGTCATCTGGGACCTTAGGAGCTAGAGAAGTTTAAGCGGGAGATTTTCTTATTGGGACACAAAACCCGGGTAGTCTACGGAGACAAGTGTGAGGGGCCGGAAGCATTCTCTCCAGTTTGCGGATCGGACCACTGTGCCCACCGCTCCCTCAGCTTGCAACTGCGGCATTACTCACAGCGGCAATTCGGGCAGTGGCCATAGGGGGCATTATGGCAGGGGGACCTTTAATCCGTGATGGGGTCAGGCACGATTAATAACGCGGTCACCTCCGGCGACTTGGGCTCGTGAGCGGGCCCCATGGCCGAATCTCGCCCGCGGGGGTGGGAGGGATTAATGCTTTGGCCGGAGTGGTACAAGATCCGCGGGACGCGTCGGCGCCGACCCCCCCCCACTCCCTGTACGTCTGCGCAGGGAACTGAGAATTGAATAATTGGACCGGTCATTATGTTCTGCTCGATATTATATTCCCCTTGCACATCCCGTGAGTTAGAGCGAAGGCGATAGATATTTATATCACGCCAATGGAAACGAGCTGTTTCATTTTAGTGGCAACAGCATCGGTGTTCTTCAAAATGGGAGCTAAATAATATTTTTATGAAAAAAAGTGAATGTGATAATATTTTCAATGCTGTAACCAAAACTATCAATCGCATTTCAAAATTAAGGTATAAGGGCAATATGCCACTATATACCTTCGCATAACTATGGCTATAAATCATTTGCTGCAGTATCTATTCCGATTTTTACCATTTAAATAGGAAGAAAACACGAATCCATTCAAGAATATATATATATATATATATATATATATTCATTCAAATTGAAATAGAGATAAGGAAAATGGTAAAGGAACACATATAAAGGACAAACACAACAGAGGTGGGGATGGCGGATGTGAGCAGATCACGAATGTAAAAATATCTTCCTCGACCGGGACTTGAACACCGGATCTCTCCACTTGCCGGGCGGATGCTCTAAACCACCTGAGCTATCGAGGAAGAGTACTTTTACATTGAAATCTGCGATCTTATAAAGCGCCAAAGTGCTCCGAATCATTACCCAGAAGATGGCGTTAGGGAGCTGTTACACCCACCAAAGGAGAAATTGACAAACACAAGAGGAGAATGGACAGTAGGTTAGCAAGCATACAACATCATAAAGGATAGGAACGGTGCGTTTCATGGCACGCATAGCCAGAAGAAGAGACGAGCCACATTGGCCAAATACACATTCAAACACGACATACCGCCATATGGCGAATAAATATTCATTCAAATTGAAATAGAGATAAGGAAAATGGTAAAGGAACACATATAAAGGACAAACACAACAGAGGTGGGGATGGCGGATGTGAGCAGATCACGAATGTAAAAATATCTTCCTCGACCGGGACTTGAACACCGGATCTCTCCACTTGCCGGGCGGATGCTCTAAACCACCTGAGCTATCGAGGAAGAGTACTTTTACATTGAAATCTGCGATCTTATAAAGCGCCAAAGTGCTCCGAATCATTACCCAGAAGATGGCGTTAGGGAGCTGTTATATATATATATATATATATATATATATAACAGCTCCCTTTATATATATATATATATAATTCATAAGAATATATATATATATATATATTCTTATGAAATTTCTAATGTCATATAATCCTCTCTGCATGGGGAAATAGGGAGACAACAAAGTACTTAAATTGCCTTTGACAATTGTATCTTTGATCAATTTGACTATTAATCTTCTAATCACCTTTGACAAGATTTCAAATGTTCATTTCCTGTTAAAATTTTTCAAATCAACCTAAATGAGTATTTGCACAAAATTCACTCAATTCCTCAATTTTAAGACTGCTTGGATAACAAAGATTTCTATTCATAAATATTTGTACAATGCATTGTATTCATAGCATGCATCTTAATTACTAGAACATTATGAATATTAATAGCGATTGCTTCCATAATATATTTTACTTTTAGCACAATGCTCTAAATGAAACTTTTTAATGACATAAAAGTAATTAGTATTTCATATAATCTAATTTGTCAAACAATTATATTCAATGCAGGAAATTATTAATATTTTAGGAAAAAAATAAAAAACAAACATCCTTGGAATTAATCTTAAAAATTTAAACACACTTTAGAGTAAGACGGGAACAATGAATGGCTTAGGGGGTTAGGGACTTCGCGAGGATGTGTATACATGTGTGTATGTATGTATATGTATGTGTGTATATATACATATATATATGTATATATATTTTTTTTTCCTACAGGTTCCCCCCACCTTTCCTCACCTAACTCCCAACCCCCTCAACCCTTACCCTTCCCTCATGGTGCTACACCCCCTGCCACACACCTTTTTGGTGGCTCGCAGGGTACTTATGTAGATGTAGATGTAGATGAATGGCCCCGGTCATAATAGTTGCACTATTGAAAGTCAACTGATGGTTAGATTTCCTTATAATACCAATATTTAAATTATTATTTCCTGTTATAATCACTGTGTGGTTGTCTATAGCGCAATGTTTGTAATGAATGAATTCAGACGACATAATTGACTCCCCTAGCGAGACACAGCCCCGCGACTAACGCTAAAACAAACCCTTCTCCAATTCCGCATACATGCGACCTTTCATTCTGCCCAGCAAGGCTATCGTTTTTCTCCCCTTACCTACCTATGCTTGCCTCATTTTTACCTCTCTATCACTGTATTCAACATCCTGTCATCACTCACAAGTCTCAGCCTCCACCTTTCCTGCGGCCTTTGGATTTCAACCGAAAATCCTCTCTCTTCCCCCACCACACCTAGTATATCGTCATTTTTTTCCCGTCTGAAACATTTCACCTTTTTCATCCTTCACCACATAGACAGTTCAAAAGCCTGCAATCTGAGCGCATCATCCTTCTGGAATTACCATGTTTCCGTGTGCTGCAACACACGCTTCATAGCGAATTCGCAGCTGGCATCCTTACCCAGGGTCTTTTTCATCAGATTTCCTTCTCCTAAAAGCTTCATTGGTGTACGAATACCCTTATTCTTAGGTCTGTAGTACTTTAACCATCTTGGTCATAAATACTTTCAAGATAGGTAATCTGCTCTATGTAGTATAAAACTGAAGTTCGATAAATTAATGAATTCAATATGATCTTGCTAAATTCATTTCTAAACAAAATATAGTCCCCCTGTCCTCTCTGATTCCCTGGACGTTTTCACGTGTACCTACGCCCATTGCAGTGCTCAAACTGAGTGTTCACTTTGGTTAAACACTTTCTTCTGCACAACTCTATCGCTCTCTAATCGCGGTTATTAATTTTACTCTAAACGTACTACCTCACTCCCGTCTCTCCTTCCCCTACTCTCGCGATTCATTTCCCCATTATTATCCATTATTTACTATCACGAATAGCCACAATTGTATTCTCAAATTGATCGTACAACAGTCCTTATCTTCCTCATTATGATTGCTTATTCGCAGGTTGGCATGAATGATGATCGAGTTCGTTGTTTTCAGCTTTTATTCCTACAAAACGAGTGATAATTTTTCGGCCGCCTGCTCTTCTTACTTCTTCTTACAATTTTCTTAGATGCTCTTTACAACCCTTGGCGGCTCTATTCCCATTCGTTGCATATTAGTATTATATCTAAATATATCTTTCCGGTAAACCCAGCAATCCTTCAAAGTAACCTCGCACAGTCTTAAAATATGAGTTCACCCAATCCTCTTACTTTACACGAATTTTTCTGTTCCCAACATTATCCTAACTTTCCATGGCTGTACATATAATGTTTTTCCTTTTACGGGTGGTGACCTAACACCCCCCAGCAGCACGCCCTTGTGAGGTATTGTATAGACGTCGATGTAATGCCATCGTGATGTTCGGTCCTTTTCAGGGTCTTCAGAGCTACTTGTGTTCCTTTCGCCTTCTCTTCTATGCTCGGAGACTTGAAATTTGTCTTTAAAAATTTATATTCAAAACTAAGTTGAACAAAATATCGGCGACTTTGATCTAATAATTACGATTCTATTGTTTCCCTTCTTTGAATCAGCAACAACTTTATTAGATGCGAAGAAGTAGAATTCGTTCATCAGAATTGAGAAAACATGTGAATCCTGACGGCCACATTCCTCTGGGATTAGAGCTAGAGACGGGTAAAAGGAAGAAAATTTTTGGAACGCTTTTTATGGAATACTGTCAATATCGATTCGATACACCGAGTGATCTGGCCCAAAAACCTCTTCGCTACGTTTTGCAATTTTATTTTTTTTAATCTAATGACTCTAGCCGGGAAGAAAATCCGAGCAAACAGATGAGCTGCGTCCATTCCTTAGATTAGCAAAAAGACAATTTTGAGCGCGTGCTGGTGAGTGGGCGATGCGAAGGAATCGCCAAGATTACGGGAATCCCCTTCCATTTTGCAGCCTCGCAAGGAAACGAGTAATCGATGCCTCATGCCGCGAAAGAGTTTGGGGGCAAACAGCGGTGCTCGGAGTGGTGAGCAGTTGCTCATTTGGGGAAAACTGGAGTATATTTGGTAGAATACCCCCTTACGGGAGGCGAGCGGTAGCAAAACATCCTCGACGTTAGATGGGAGGGAAGGGAAGGAATTGGATGCATAACATAGAGCACGGAGAACAGAAGGGAAAATTGAGAGGCTGATGGTTTCAGGGGAGAAGGGCGATTCTTCCTCGAACGACGCTTATTTGCGAAAGGTTGGAAGTGCAAAAAAAGACGAACACCTTGATGGTACTTGAGAGTTGGCTTAGGAAGCTTAAGTCTTTTTATTTCGATTTTCCTCCTGCACTCTATAGTCTACCGAAAGATCGTCGGCGGGATAACATTTGCATTTTATTTGACAAGCTCCGATACTACTTTAGAGTCTCCTTAAATTAACCACATAACAAGAATTTGTACTGGTTCGGAAATATTCAGTGTTAATGAAGAATGTGATAGTTAATTGCAGTTTTCATTTCATTCGCTACCAATAACTGTATAGTTAATCGTGTTGATAATTGGTAATTTAAAACTAATTTATTAACAATGTACATCCTTGAACTATTATGTTATTGTCATAAGCTTCATTCGGTAAAAATCGCTATGATTCAGTTTGCGTCTGTTGCTCTCTATTTTTTTCAAAAATTAACTTACCTAGTCTTATAGTAGTTGAAATTTTTGATAAACCTAACAGGGTAGTTACGTTTTTAAAACTGGAATACTTGGATTTAATATTTAGCCCAATCAAATGAAAGTATTGAGGTCTTTTTTTAGAAACTCCTTGACAAAAATGTACGGATTTTATAAAAACCGTTGCATTCAGTATCACATTTAACGAAAAATTCTTTATCATAGGATGAGATTGTTAAATTGCTCTTTATGATTCTTCTCAAAAACGTAGAAGAGAAGAATAACAATGTGTTGAAATGATTTTCGACCTATAACAATATCAACATTGACATAAATACACTAGATAGAAATACTAAATTTCAGACAAATTTACAAGCATCCAAAAGGAAGAAGAGGGGGGTTGCCTTTGAAAAGCGAGTGGATAAGGCACTAGTGGACTATTTAATAGCTGCTATAATTATAAGTGAGCAAAGCAGAACGCGCACACGAACAACAAGATTCATTGATATCCTTCAACGGAAAATCACTCCTTCTCCATTGCTATAAACACCACAATCAAACTTAGACTCATCTAAAAGTAATTATTCGACAGAAAAATGATATGTTTTTGACAAAAAAATTAAAAAACCGCCAATGCGTTCATTTATTTGGGTTGAAATCCAAGTAAAGGTAAAAATTCCCCTCTTGCCAACCACACACAATTTTCCCACTCTCCTCTATCCCACACATATCATCCACGTGCCATATATATACACATACGACAATTTATCAGTAAAATTTCTCTCATTTTTAAGGTGACATTTGGAAACTAATCATCAGAAATGGAATGAATGGCAGTAGAACCCGAACCTTATTCGTGCTCGTGGTTTGTTACCCGTCTCCGAGACATATGATATTTCCGAAGAAGAACTTCTTCATATTACGGTTTTGGCAAGGAATAATGAAGGTGACTGCACTGTCATAGGAGGCTATATAAAATATATTTTTTTCTCGAATTATCATCTTCAGGAGTCCATTATTTTCCCCACTAGGGTTAAACCTTGAATTCGCGCGAGTTTGCAAATAAATGCTGTCCCATAATCCACTAAAATTTGTCATAGTAAGATAATTATTAATGGGTAATCGTTTTTCATAAAATAATCAACAATTAAACAGGGCCATTGCCAACTAAAATATGCTGAACGGTAATGAAATTCAGTGTCCAAAAATATTTATTTATTTATCGACTTAGGTTGAGACTTATAGTCCCTTCTTCCACCTAACCGTCAGACATTGCATACGGCCAAGCCCTAAATGGAGAAAAATCCATCTAGGCGGGAATCGAACCCGCGACCCGGCGATTAATAGTCGTATAATCAAAACACAAAGGTACTAGTTGTGTGAATGATTTAAATATCGTTGTGAGCAATGCTTAAATGATCTTCAATTTACTAAATCCGCAATGTCATGGCATTGAAATAAAAATGAAATGCGGAAGATTTTCCTTAAAAAATGCCTTATTCTTAGAAGATTAATAAATTTCAAAGTACGGATGGGCCCAAAAAAGTGGTTAAAATGCAACTTGCATATACTTAAACGTTTTAAGAATTAATTTCATTCATAATCATTTGAATACCATGGTTACATTCCATTTCAGGAGTTAGTTATTCTTTTGAAAATCGGTGGACGTATGTACATGTATGTCTTTACCGCGCTCATTTTAGAAGCTAGCTTTAGAACCACTGGCAGCAAAAACGATTTATTCCCGCACACAATTTGCATTCGCTCATGTAAGTAACGGAGGCAATTTAGCGCGGGCCCATTCTATGATCCATGTTGTGAAAATGAGCCTTCTTAAGATTTAAGCGTTTGCTACAGGGGTAAAGAAAGGGTTCCTCGTCCGTTTGCTAGGCGACAATAAAGAGGGGAGAGGCTTGGGTAAGTGGTCCCGGATTTCGTACGTCCGTCGCTGGGTGACTCCCCCGGGAGCAATCTATGTTAATGGTTTTATTAATGGCCGTCCCGCCCAGACCACGCCACTTTCTTCGCCACTTAGGATTTCGGAGTCTCCTGGGAGTTCCTGTGGCAAGTCAGGAGTCCAGGAATTTACCGAGTGCTGCTGAGGACAGGGAACAACAAACGGCGGACAATTTAACCGTATATAGGATCCAGAATCACGTTCAGTTACAAATCAATGGCTCCCAGTATTGTATTATTCTTGTATAAGTTTTATTTAATTTTCCTTCTTACATAATTCTTAGGACTTCTAAGAAGAGGTGTGTCGTTTAGAACTGTCGGGTATCTTATTCAGGTTATAACAAAACATTGACCGAAGTTTTTCTTAGACTGTGCGCTGTAAAATCACGAAAATTAATTTGAGATGAAAATTAGTGTTAATAATAGATCTCTCGTCAATTTGGAAATTTATAAAAGCCTCATATTTCTATGCTTGACAGATTAAAACTTTTTCTATAGCGATTCAAATATTCACCAGGAGTGGTTCTTCAGTGAGGGTAGATACTAGCTAGGATTGGCTAGGACTTCGAGATTCTAATTTATAAGAACCCGAAGGAGCTGCAAAAGAAGTATTACGGGCGAAAAGAATAATGGAATGAACGATGAGATAGTCGCCAGCTGAGAAGATTGTTTCCGTAATCTACAGTGCAGGCTTCTCCAAAGAGCATAATATATTAACTCCATTTTACGGCAGTAGTGATAAAGTGGAGCCGCATAAACCTGCAGTACTTAATAAATCCGCAAGTCGGGCCGCAGTGGAGGCCTATGTCGGGTCCCGGTTAGTAGATGCGCGGGACAGTTGGTGGCCATTGTGAGGCATATATTCCTGGAACAAGAGATAATGAGGACACTCGTCCACATTTCCCTTCATCTTGGCCGCAGTTGCAGTTGAGATCGGGGTTTTGGTTGCACAAAGAAGCGTTCCATTGGGAGCGAAAGGGAACTCCCTCGAAAGGTGAGATTTTACGGCAAAGTTATCGTTCTAAAATGTGTTTAAGATATCATTCGGCTGAAAGTTGTTAATATGAGCTCTTCTTAAGTCACTAAAATGGCTTATATATGTTTCCCTCTAGATGGACAAAAAATCTTACGTCATTGTAAATAAACCACGGAGACTAACAATGCTGTTATTAGTCATGCATAAATAGGTGAGCTTCTCCATTCATTATTATAATAGTATCCTATTGAAAATAACATTTGAAAAAGTATTTGTTTTTTCATTAAAGCATTGAATTGAAATTAGTGAATTTCTCCTCAATAGGAGTTAAATCGACGTTCATTATCTCTTTCTCATTGATATCGGTCTTCAGTGTAGCATTCAACGTGAATTGTTCTTTCATATCCTAAGTGAAACTTTTTTGGTTTTAGTACAAAACATTGTTATAACCTTTAGACATGAGAAAATGAATGTTATCCTTTGTGAGATCAAAAACAAATAAAATCCTATCCTACGATTGAACTCGACACATCACTAAAGAAAAGAAGAAGAATTACGGCGTGTAGTGGCAATGAAGGATGTGTAATCGTACACTACCGTTTTGTGAATAAAATCATTCATATGTGACGCATTTAGGCCTTTCATGGTGAAGCTTTATTCTGTGACAGACATATCACTATCAATGAGCTGGAGGCGATATTTGTAATTGTATTTGCGTAGACGAGGCGCTTTAGGTGAAAGCTGCTAAAAGAGGAACAATAATAGTACTAGATCAGAAATAAAATATTCCTGGTGAATGAATTCAAATGGCATAGATCCGAAATTGTATCCACCTAATATAGTATGTTTACAACCGCAGAATGGAATTTACCAGTATTTAACTTTACAATTATTGTATTTCTGGCATTAAGAATGTTTTTAAGAGGATATTAGAGGATCTTAGTTGAAGGCGCTTCTACGGTTGCAATCACTCCAAAAAAATCCAAAATTTCCAGATATTTGTTATTTGGAAAAAATATAACACACAAGGGGGAAGTTGTTAAAACGGATCAGGCTCGTTCCCAACCACGAAATACTTTCGAGAAATTGTAAGCGCTGCAGTGTGTTTAAGTTTTGTCGGCCACCATTTGGTGTCCTCTTTGCTTTTTCGTAAACGTCTTACGAGGCTGGATGGGAAATTAATTTTGATTTGCGGCAGGGCAAACTAACTACCCTCCTGATTATGTACCCATGTACGAGTATATATGGCCACGGCACGTTGCGATACAGCTTTTGTGTAGAATTGCGAAGGGACTAAGGAAAGTTATCATCAAAGGCGGGGATAGGGGGTGGGGTCAGAGTGTAGCAGTTTGGTTTTCGGCCCAAAGTCTCGGTAAGATCATCTGGCACGACGACGACGGCGGGCGGTCGGCAAGGGGTGGTTCTCGGGCGGTAAGAAGCACACGAGCCTGTTGGTGTCGCTGGCCCCAGCTCGGGCGGAAAGCAAAAGGAGAGAGGAGGGTTTTGCTTCTGGAAACAAATCTTCTTAGCCAGGAGGTTCATTATCATATGCAAAACCTCGCTCGGTGATAAGTTTCCCTCTCCGTCGCATCGTACAGCTGGAGAGGGCGGGAAGATGGAAGGAGGTGGCTGAAGTGGTGGGTAAGTTGGTGGTAGGAGGCAAATAGGCGGTCTGGTTGGGGAGGTAAGGGTTAGGGACAAGTCAAGGAGTCGGAAGGTAGGGAGAGAGAAGCGGGGTTGGCGATGAGATGGGAGGAATTTGGGGATTGGTGACGGCGGAGAAGTAGGGCCTTATCGGGGTTCGGGGTGGAGGGGAGGGCAGCGAGCTTGTAAGGTTTGGTAAATAACTTGCATGCATAATACATCTTTTGGCTCCACGCTGGTCCGCGGCCGAACCTTGGGCTTACCTTAAGAAAGGTTGCAGTGTAAATTTAAACGGAATATTAGTTGGTGGGTAAGTGTACAGCCTCCTACGAGTCGAGACGTCCCGAGTTTTCTGACAGCTTTTCTTTCGTTCCCCGAATGCTTTTCAAAAGTGAAGTTTCTCGGCTCATTTTGAATCCTCGGCGTATTACTTACCATGAATTGAATTTTTGCTTGGAGTTTTTATTTGAAATCGTAGAGGTTGCGTCGCAAGCCTAAGTGTTCAGCCACAGTTTTATTGATTTCAGTACTTTTAGAAGGGCGTGAATTTACTAAAACATTTAAGATAAGATTTTTGGTCTCGTTTGATCGAATTATATAAAGTCAAGTGTACATTTTTACTAATAATTACCGTAGTGTGCTGTTCCACAGTTATCGATTAGGGATTTTAAATATTGTACAATGTATTTATTCTTAAGCAATTCTTTTGACTTTTTAATATTCACTAAAACGTAATTGTTTCTATAATTCATTAATTTGTCACAATAAATAAATACGTAACTGTTTCTGTAATTTATTAATATGTCATAATTGTCTTACTTCTACTAATGTTTCAGTTTTGAAAGTCTAGTTCATCAATTATGTTAGGTTTTTAAGAATGACCTCAGTAACCCTCTGTGTAAATCATTTTTTCCTCGAATTCCAGTTGTTCTATGCCAGAAATGTTATGAATGAAGTCCTATGATATATTTTTGTATAAAATAGGATTGGTACAGGCATCTTGAACTAAGATCTTATATATAAAGACAAAACTATTCTCTTTACTCAGTTCAATGGATTTTTACAACTGAAACTGATGAAGAAGTGTGTTTGGATCGCTTTTCTGTAACTGTTTTGGTTTATTTGGATGCCTGATTTCATCTTTTTTTTAGGATCTTGCATTTTTAAAGAAATCCTAGGGCCAACTCCTTTCTTTTTGATTATCAATCCGCGGAAACTTGAAAATGAAATACATCGTGAGCTTGTACTTTCAGCGTAATTGTATAAGTGTTTACGGCAAATCAGTAACACTAGTAAGAATATATACGCAGCTAAAGTTATTCTCAGGAACATCAACAAATAGATAGAGAGTAAGGAAATGATTACTTAGGGGATGATCAGTTTTGGTTTAGGAAAGTAAGAGGTACGCGTGATGCCATTGCAGTAATGAGATCACTAATCGAGGGAAATGTAGAATACAATCAGGAGGTTTTTGCCTGTTTTGAAGAATTAGAAAAAGCGTGTGATAGAGTGAATTGGGAAAAATTAATGCGAGTATTGGAGGTAAGAATGAAAGTCGGAGGGGAATTCGTAAAATCGGTTAGGTTTGCTGATGACCAAGCATTAGTTGCTCAGTCAGCCAAGGGGTTGCAAGCATTGTTGAGTGAATTGGAGGTTCAGTGCGATAAATATGGGATGAGAATCAATATTAATAAAACAAAGGTTATGCGATTTTCCAGAAGGAAAAAGGCTAAGCTAAATATTAAAATAGGCGGAGGAAAAATAGAGCAGGTAGAACAGTTTACATATCTCGGAAGTGTTTTGGACCAACACGGTCACCTTAACCGGTAGATTACCTTAAAAAAATATATTTTTTAAGGTAATCTACCGGTTAAGGTAGGTTTTTGGATGGATACAACTATCAAGTAAACATTTTTTGACTCCCCACCTAGCAAAATAATCTATATCAGGTCCCTCTTCATCTCGGTGTACTTCTTTCCTTCCTTCATCCCGTCCAACATCCCTATCCTGTTCCTACCCTTACCTCGCTTGCCCAACATTCTCCCCTCTATTACCCTCTTCAACATTCCACTACCGCTCAATTCGCCTTTCATCCATTTTTCCTGCCTCCATAGGATTTCTCTCAACAAACCCCTCTCCTCCCCCACCATTTCTAGTACTTCCTCATTTTTTTTCCTTTCGGTCCATTTCACCTTCTCCATTCTTCTCCACACCCACATTTCAAAAGCCTCCAATCTACGTCTATCCTCCTGCTTCAGTGACCACGTTTCCGCACCGTACATAGCTACGCTCCATATCAGAGTTTTTACGAGTCTTGTCTTAACATCCCTACTCAACGTCCCCGTCATCAACTCCCTCCTCCTTGAGAAAGCCTCCTTGCCTAGCGCAATTCTTCTCCTTACGTCCCTACCACTTTGACCGTGTTGGTCCAAAATACTTCCGAGTTATGTAAACTGTTCTACCTGCTCTATTTTTCTCCGCCTATTTTAATATTTAGTTTAGCCTTTTTCCTTCTGGAAAATCGCATAACCTTTGTTTTATTAATATTGATTCTCATCCAATATTTATCGCACTGAACCTCCAATTCACTCAACAACGCTTGCAACCCCTTGGCTGACTGAGCAACTAATGCTTGGTCATCAGCAAACCTAACCGATTTTACGAATTCCCCTCCGATTTTCATTCCTACCTCCAGTTCTTCCCATGCCTCTTTTATCATTTTCTCCACATATACGTTGAACAGTACCGGTGGCAATGGACAACCCTGCCTTACACCTCTTCCTAACACTGCCCATCCGGACTCTCCGTTCCCCACTCGCACCTGAGCAGTCTGAGACATGTACAGGTTGCGGATCAGTCTCCTGTCCCTCCAATCCATTCCTATTTTCTGCAATACACGCATTAATTTTTCCCAATTCACTCTATCAAACGCTTTTTCGAAATCTACAAAATAGGCAAAAACGTCTTGATTGTATTCTATATTCCTCTCGACTAGTGATCTCATTACTATAAAAAATATATATAAACACGAAATTCCGCAACACGGCGATCAAATATTCTTTCACGTGAAAATAGATATAAGGAAATGGGATAGGAAAACACTTAAAAGACTAACACAGGAGAGGTGGGGAAGGCGGATTTGAGCAGATCACGAGCGTAAAAATATTTCCGTAACCGCTATTTGAACACCCGATCTTCTACTTGCCGGGCTGATGCTCTACCGATTAAGGTAAGATACCTGTTTCTATCCTGCATGATGGTGTATGCTTGTTAACTTACTGTCTTTTCTTCTTGTGTGAATTGTCTATTTCTCTTTTGGTGGGTGAAAGAGCTCCCTAACGTCATTCCTTGGCCAAGGAATCGGAGCACCTGGGCGCTTTAAAACATCGCAGCAGTCGGTGTAATTAAGTTTTCCTTAATAGCTTACTTAGTAGAGCATCCGCCCGGCCAGTGGATGGTCCGGTGTTCAAATCCCGGTCGAGGAATTATTTTTACGCTCGTGATCTGCTCAAATCCGCCTTCCTCGCCTCTCCTGTGTTAGTCTTTTAAGAGTTTATCTATCCCATTCCCTTATATCTATTTCCATGTGAATGAATACATATACATGTTTATTATATATTTCAATATATATATATATATATATATATGTATATTGAAATAAAATTATTGATTTTGTAATTCCACCCACAAAAAGTGTATTTTATTCATTTCATTCAGTTTCAGTCCATTTCAGTATGTTATGCAAATTCCATAAAGTTACGTCAAAGGTCACAAATATATTGGAGATTAGAAATGCCAAATGAGCTCGCCGAAACTTTCTTCTTGGTTTACGATAACGATTAATATCCTATTATAGTATTCTCATGTTAATTGAGGCCAGTAAGGTAAAAATGACGAAATCCTTTGAGAAGATACAATGCGGTAATTAAGAAAACAGAAACTTTAGAGGAAACCATGTATTTATTTAAACGATTCTTTATTCTGTTTTAAATTTAGAAATATGTGTTAATAACATAAACTAAGACTAAAGAAATGGTTCATTGAAACTTAGATATGGGGGTGAGTTTTTTAACGCTGAGTGACCGCAGAAGCAGCAGGGAAAGGAAAATTAGAAGGGTTGAATCAGAAGAACACACATAATTATATTATTTAACTTGTAGAGAATCGGTAGAAAGAAAGTAGTCCATGGAAGTATTCAGATACGCCGAAGAGTAAAACTAATTAAACAATAAAATATGACAATAACATAGTTTTATCTGTTACTCTGTAGAATCTCTCCATTGTATAGATAACAGAAACTCGGCAATTCTACAATTAATATTTACTGACGGCAATGGCATTCGTTCACTGTTTGGAATCTTCAGGTTTCTGCTGTCTATAAAGGAGGTAATAATACGCAAAGTTCTACTGATATATGTTATAACATGGAAGGAAGTGTCTGAAAAGGAACTCAACTCTCGAATAATGAGGTGTACATATAGGTTACGGAATACTTCATCTCATGGAAATTCGAAATATTGGCTAGGCAATAATGTAGCGGGATTCTTATTAAAAATGTTTAATCTGACATTCTTCAATAATTTTGAGACTGGGTGGTAGTGTCCGATTTTTTGTCCTCAAGTTTTAATTTCTCATTCATTAACCACGTAATGTTATGTGGGCTATTCGTGCAGATAAAACCAACCAAAAACCGGCGAGGACGCGGGTCATTTTGACGGAAGGGCCGGAACAAATTGCACCGTGTACTAAACAAGTTGCGCTCCGATTGTTTTTTTTTCCTCCGCCTACACTAGTTGTTCCATTGAAAATGGTTTTCCGTGAGTAGGGGGATCAGGGTGGGCGAGGGGAAATCGCTTCCCTGTTTAACGCAGTCATCAGCCGAAGGAGGCGGCGGACACCGAAGTGGCCATAACGCCGGCTCTACACCGGCAGTCCTCCGCCCATCCTCCCCACCCCTTTCCATCATGCACCATTCGTTTTTTGGAGGGCGCCAGGGAGAGGTGGAGGCCAATGGAGGGGGTGGCCGCCGGGAAAGAGGGTTGGTTAGTTTTTGAGAAGGGCAACGGGGTGGCAAACATTTGCGGTCCGGAGGGAAGCTTTTTGGGGGAAGAGGGTAATAGGACGGAAGGGGTTGGGGAGGGCAGGGCGTGGAGGGGGTTGGGCTCATCTTTGTGCCCAGCTGCCGTGGGTGTGGGTGGGTGGCGGAGCTGGGGAACTGGGGGTCGGGAGGAGAGATGGAGCCGAAATGAGAAGTCGACCATCTTTAACTCGTTAGGAACTTAAAGGATGATGAAAGTAGTGGAGCAGATCCCGTAGAGCGGAATTAATTACTGCTACGGGAACTAGGTTGCGCTTAAATCTTAATTGGAGGCAAGAATGCAGTGGCGGAAAATAAGCCGGCCTATTAAAGTGATTGATGGGACTCGGTGGGAGTGTGTAAAATCTGGGCCTTTGCCTCATCCAGATTTTCCTCCTTGAATAATGTACAACATGAAACGTGCTGCGGGATCTTTGCTTATTCCTTTTTTTATGTTTGCCCGCTTAAATCACTGAGCGGAGGAATATATCGCTTCCTTGATGACTAGGCTTTCTTACTCGATGAATTATATCCTGGAATCTGAAGCCGTTCTATTACAAACTCTTTCTGATTGTTCGTTTCAAGGATGTTTCTTTTCTTTAAATCGGGTATAGAACATCACTCGAAACCGACGAAGGAGGTTTTTCTTCTTAGTCTGAAACAGCCTTCTTTTCAACTCCTTCTCAGTCCCATTATCACTATAACTCACAAAAGTTACCGAGTTGTCTCGGCAAGCGTTCTCAATTTAACTCTTTGTGTATTTGAGGAAATAGTCCTGGGAAGAACTTTTTATTGGGAATGCTTGCGTGTTCAAAGTTTCGATATTTTTTTCGACAGGTTTACTTCAGTGTACAATGATATTTTATGTATTGTTTATAAATTTTCCACTGAATATTACATATTATTATTAGGTATGGAGAAAAAAAATCATATTTTTGTCTCCATGCTCAATGAAAAAAAACCAGGTAAGTTTTTTTTGTACCTAAGAGTTTGCTTGTTCCAGCTAAAATATTAAATCAGTAAACTATATTGGCGGGTCGCGGTGGTCTAGCGGGTAGAGCGTTGGACTGCTGACCAAAGGGTCCCGGCTTCGATTCCCGGGCAAGGCACTTTGGGCACCTGCAGCTCCACCCAAGCTAGTTGATTTTTCGGGTACCAGATCTTCCTGGGAAACCATAACCGGGACAGGGAAAGGAACTGGCCCCCCTACCCTGATGTGTGAATATTCACACGCCGTCGGGCTTGGTACATGGGTGAGCTCTACCATCACCTACTAAACCGACCTTCGGGTTGATTACTGTGTTTATGGTTTTTTTTAAACTATATTGTTATTCGCGAGATATTCCCTGCGTTAAAAATATATTCCTAATTTGAAAGCAGAAAAAAAATCCACATTTGTAGGTACACCAGGGAGAACCACAAACACCAAACGAGTCCGCTAAAATGAATGTTGAAAATATATATTAAATACCACAATTTCCCAAAATTTGCTACTTATCCTTTATGCCATGAAAGGAGAATCGGTAGGATGATATTATGTGAATATATGGAGGATAATTAAACATTTAGTTAATTAAGGTTAAATTTTTTTCCGAATGGTAAAAAAGGGGACATCAATGCGAATTGGTGGCGTAAAAAGCGGGCGGTTTTTGAAATGCCACCGATAGTGAAATAGGAAGAGTTGAACAAAATGGTACATGGAAATCGTGAAATGAATTAGGAGCAGACTAGTGAGGAAAGGTTAGTTTGTGTAGAAAATGTGATGTGAAAGATAGCTGGTTAGACTGGAAAAAGTATCACCGTCAACGAAAGTTCCTGAAGTGGAACCGAGCCTTAACGTATAATTACTCAAATGACTAGCGAAAACTAAAACGAGGCGTTTACTGAGTTATCCTGACATTATAGTGGGGTATCTCCAGGAGAAAGTTTTGGCAAAATAAATTTCAAAAGCACACAATTATTTTAGTCAAAAATGATTTGTAATGAACCCGAGTTCTAATGACCCCTAGCGCTGTGCTTGCAGAAGCAATAATATTCTCTCCTGGTAAGAGTTCCCGTGTCGGAGGGTAAAACCCAGATGAAACGTTTTTCTTGCAGTCTACTCCTTAGTGAAGACGCAGGAAAAGGCATCTTACTCTAGGGGACGACCATTTGCCACTTTAAAAAATACTATTGAGGTTGGCAGCGGGAAACCATCTCAATTGTTTACCCAGAGGCATTTAGGATGGATTTCATTATGCAAATGAGTAGGAACTCGGCCCAATCGCCCGTGTGTCGTGCCCGCCAGCGGGGTAGACAATACTTCCGTGGTCGTCATCTCACGCAATACTTGTAAAGCAAAAGCGACCGCAGCAGTACTGAAGAAGCAGCAGAGGAAGCTAGAAGTAGTTAGAAAGGGAATTGGGAACTCTAGGGTAATGTTGAGTACAGGAATTTTAGTGAATTATAAAGAGAGAGAGAGAGATAGGGAGAGGAAATATAGATATTTAAAAGGCTGTGTGAATTGAGTTAGACGGATAGTGAGGATTACTGGAGTGAAGTGGTAGAGTTATATACAGCGGAGGGGACGAGAGCCAACGAGGGATGACAAAAATATTGAATAGAAAAGTTAGAAGCAGAACAAATGAACTTCGTCATTGTTCAGGCCCATATGACATCAAGTTATCAAAGGGAACTCGATAAGGTATTCGATTAGTTAATAGGACATAATCACATGTGCTTCTACAGGAAAACATTAGATAGCGATTGGAGATTAAAATGCGAAATGAGGCGAAGGAAAAGATGGTGATGAGGTGGTAGATTACGGTTTAAGGACGAGGAATGACCGTGGGGAGAAAGCAATTGAATTTTGCAGGAGACAGGGGTTAATCATCAGCACAACTTGGTTTAGACACCACAGAAGAAGTATAGATGGACGGGTTCTGGGGATTACGAAAGAATCAGTTAAAGTACATTATAGTCAGGTCATGGCTCAGACCATAATTTAGTAATATTTAAGTTTAGCCGATTGTAAAAGATGAAACAGCGAAGGCGGAGCAGAAAATGGAATTTGAAAACATTAACAGGAACAAAAATAAAAAGTGTCTGCAGGCTATGGAGAAAATTATGAGTAACGACAGGGCGATATTGGAATGGAATATATTATATTAATTTAAGAAATATTATTAAACTGTATGTAATTCTTTCTCATTTTTCATAATATTTGGATTAACAGAAAGGATGTAGTTCCTATGACTAATCTCACTTCTTTTGAGCTGCTGAAAGCGTGTTGTCTGCTCTAAGTGGAGAGTATTTTTTAAATTGTTTGCGGTCCGTTTGGCTTCTTTTGAAGTTTTGCAACAACTAATAATTGAAAAATTCACATCTCATTCGCTTGGTTAAAATTGAAGACCATATTTGATTAGGATTTGTTGTACTGAATGCAAATAACATCTGTATCTACCATCCCTTTGTTCTCAAATTTGCTTACACTTTTTCTCCATCAGAATTATGATTTTACGCGTTTAGTTATCTCATTGTGAAGAGAAGTTCGAATTATTTGAGCAAAGGGAAGTAAATTAATATTCTAGCGGAATATATTGTCATTACATTTCATGCAGATAAGCCTTACTCTCTCACGAGGTATATATTTACGAAGAAAATTATCCTGAAAAGAATTTTTTTGTCTTCCTAAATTATTATCTCAGTCCTTGATAGCTTTCAATTTTTTCTCGTTGTCATCGTTACCTATTGTTTTATCAGAGTATGCAATGTTGCCGTTATTAAATGTTCATCACGAACTTATTCATTTATTTATTATTATCTGCTGTCAGATGTCCTGATAGCGTAGGTATTCTACTTTAATGACTCGCTACTTATAACTCAATGCCACCGTCCCATCCTATAATTATTTTAAAAATTAATAACTTTTTCTTGTAAAAAGAGAAATTAAAGTACGTATATCAATCGTACTTTCATTTTAAATCATTAAAAGAGTTTTCATTTTTGTGACTTTTGTATTCTTAGGAGAAAATTTACGTATGATTGTTGCGAATCATTACTGCTTGAATTATTTATTCCGATCACGTCCCGCGGCACAAATTTTGGATGAATTTCACGTATAAGAGGACCAGAATTATGTGCACGTAATTGTTATCCTCCGAGTCTAAAGTTAAGATAATACATGGCTTTCATGTCAACTAACATAGGTACTCCAAGCCAATGACTGTGCCAAGACTAAATCTGGGAGAAAAATAAGGGCAGCTATGTCCGTGCTGGTTGATTGTTACGGTCTTTTGTGTACACTTGCCTGGAAATCTTGGATAAATTCTTGAGAAAGGGAAGAAATCATTTGTTTTGCTTCTCCTTGAAGCACGTGACTCGCCCACATATTTTTAACCACGGACGTTTTGACTCTAGAATTACCGCCCAGCGCTATCTTCTCCTTTTATTACAAATCAAGCCTTGCAATACGATTCTTTATTTCCGCTCGGCTTAATCCGAATCGTGACCACAGCCATCCCCTCTGCTAACACGAGTCACGCCAACCCCTTTTCCTTCCCTCCATATTTCTTCCTCGCTGCCTTTCCCTCCACCCCATCCCTCACCTGCCTCTCCCCCTTCCCTTCCTCCTCTTTCCGCCCCGCCTCCTCTGTCACGACAGCCAAACTGAGCCTCTTCCTCTAAGTTTCCCTTATCGCCTCCGCCCCTTAAGGTCATGTGCTCACGTCCTCCTTTGAGCGTCGCCGTTGAAGCGAATGAAAAATCATAACAATTATGGCAGAGGTAGGTTTGGGAGGGCCTTTCAAAACCATGTCACGTTTTTGCATGTTCGATAAGTACTTATTTAAGTTATGAGTGTATCTATTCAGCATTTAACCGCTGTTTAGATCAGGGGTGCACAACCTTTTGGGTTTACTGGGCCTCTTTGGCGAAGGAGAAAAGTGTCTTGAGACAGAGTTAAAATAAAAACACTAACATTATGACAAAAAAACAAATTTACACTTTTTCACAGATTCATTGGCAACGAACAACGCGTTTCGGTTCCCAGAATTATTTCAGGTGCAAGACCTGAGTAAAAGGTATTTTACCTGGAGATGGTTCTGTGAACCGAAACGCATTGTACGTTACCCATAAACCTGTGGAAAAGTACAAATTTATTTTTTTTTTAAAGTGACGATGCTCCACAACATCTCGCCTGAATCTGTTGAATATGAACACTAACGATTGGTAATGAATGAAAATGGTCCGTAAATAATTTTCATGTTACCAAAACAAGTAAATAAGTAATATGTGAAAAATTATTCTTTCTTTTTAAGATAATTAGATGGTATGTTAATGTTTTAAGGTCGTAATATCCATTTGCGACAAAGAATAAAGAAACTATGCGTCTAAATTCAGAGCCTAAATTATTTTCTGAAACGTCATCTCACGAAAAATTAAGGGAAAAAGTGGAACGTAAAAGAAAATTGGATACTTTTTGAGAAACTTTCATAGTGTCGGCATCTGGTTCAACAAAAATAATTTTCATTCTTAGTGACCTTAGAAGGTGCTCATCACATATTTGGCCTTTAATTTCCCTCTTATTGGGCTTCATCCTCAAAAATAGTGATTCAGACAGATGTAATATCATTAGCCAGTCATTGATAAATAGTTATTTTTGGTTTAGAACCATTTTTCTGACTTCATTCATGGCCATCCTAAGCCACATTTGGTCAGAGGACTGTTGGTTTTAACAACTTTGGTTTGAATCCCTGCGCTTTCCACTCAACTCAAGCTCTCTTTTGATTCTTCTACTTTCTTTTCTCTTCGCACTAGATTCCCATTACTACCCTACCAGTGGACAAAGGTTGTCAGTACTATAAAACCCAACGATTTCTGGATAATCCTCAATATCTCCCACGCGGGGTCATTGACCTAAATTCCACTATATCCTCCACCACCATCTCTTCCGAATTGTCTTCTTCTCTGTCCTACATATTTTCTAAATTTTTCTCGCTTTCATAGCGTTCATAGCATGTTCAAGCATTCTATTCTTAATATATATGAAATATGTGAACAAGGAGCAGCGTACGATTGGAAAAAGAAAAATTAACATGTACTACTCATCTATCCCAATAAATTTCTTAGAGAAAGAGCTCCAGAAAAAGTTTGTTCGTATCACAATTTAACCCTTTTTCATTGATGGTTTGAGGCCATTCATTAAATAGTGTCCCATTTCTTTTGCCGTACATAACCATCACCCTTAGGTGGTTGTAATTATTGATTCACGACTGTTTAAATAATTTTCAATGGCATTTTGCGGATCTGGTCGTAAAAGATTTACTTAAAATAATTTATTTGATATTTTCCTGCTTTATTATATAAAATCCATTTATTTGAGGGTAACGATGGAACATGGGACATATTGTATCAATGTTAAGGGAGCACTGGAAAAGGATGCGTGTTCTAGATAGAGTAAGCAGAGTTTCCCATTTGTAGATATGCATGAAAGGTGGATTTATTTGGTCATAAAACGCAACACCATGTCACATATCTTGTTCTTAATTTTAGTGGTTATCTTTGGTCGTGAGATGCCGTATACATATCAAAATTTCTGAATGAATGTGAGTTTATGATAGGGATTGAGTATCCCAGAGTGCACAATGAAAACTCTCTCTCCTTTTTGGTCCCAGCGATATAATTATATTTCCCAATTCCTATAAACTCCATTATTTTTAATTTTAATATGATTACGGGGACTTTTTGCTGGTATGTCTGCCATTAGACCCAATTTTCTCCCCGGACGTATTCCTCTAGCGAAACCGTTAACTTTGCTTCCCGCTGATTCCCTCCCCCCCTCCGGGTCTTCGTTGTTATAATTTTGTCTTCTCTCTCTACTTTGGCGAGCGAGTACAAGGGGGAGAACGGACGTTTCTCCCTTCCACTCCTAACCCTTCCCCACGGCCTTCTGCTTAAAGAACCCTTCTCATTCAGTCCAACGCTACCCCCCCTTTTAGAGTCCTTGTTCCACCACGCCCACCGCCTCGCCGCGGGAAGTCACTTCTCCCCCCTCCTCGCCCCCAAACCCGCAGCAGTAAATGATGAAGACGTCGTGTTATACAACCCGGCCCGCTATCTCCGCGCTAGATAAGTACACATCTTTATGCGCTACTCTTATCCACGTGACTTACGTTTCCTCCTCCACCTTCCCCACCTTCTTTCCACGTCCTACCCGCCTCCCGTTCCCCGCACTAAGGCTTGCTTCCTTTCCACCCCATGCGAATATACCCCGAAGCCTACATCCCCTACCACTTTCAATCCACCCAGTTCTTATTCCAGAGCAAAGCGAAAAACTTCCCACCTTCTTTCCAGGAGCTCCTCCGATCCTTCGCCCTTCGCCGCCCCTCCCCCAATCTCCCCTCCCCGACCACCCCATCCCGCATCTTCATCCTCCGAGCACACCGCCGCAAATGTCCCGAGGAAGACTCAGCCAAGCGTGGCGTAAACTCGGGTATCGAATGACGCCGTGCTAAGCGCCCAAAGAATGCTTGTCATCAGTTAAATATGATGTTAGGAGCTAAGGCCTTAGGATTCGTACTATGTGGACGAGCGTCTGATAAGAGTTTAGACCCCCTCGATATTGTCTGGTTAAAAAATTTGCTTCGTGCCTGTGGTTTGAGCTTAATTTTATATAGCAATATTTTCATTTTTTATGTTTGCCAATTGAAAAATTTTGCAAATGTAATACACGACAACAAGGATTTGTTTTATCAGTAGTTGTGCTGATTCAAAGTTCACAGCAAAGCCACGTAAAATGGATATTTATACATGTATGTCTCCAAGTTTTTCGTCAGATAATTTATTTTAGAATTTTCACATAAAAATAGCAGTTATTAGACGGTTTGTGAAAACATTTACTAGGCTTTTTCGTCGTTTCTTACAAATATTTCTCATTCATTATTTCCTACGCTGTCAAATCATTTTTTAAGTCTAGCTCTCTATATTTACAGTAAACAATTTTTCCGCCTTTCAATTTCTCCAACATTGAATTAGGCAGGGTCTCTAAATGGATATATAGTATTTGCTACGTTGGAGTATTTTTTTCTAACTATATATTATTTATTTTTAATCAGAAACAATAAAAATACTTTTAATAAATCAGCATATGAATCATCGCAAGTTTCCCTAATAATATTATTCCTTTCTTCTATCCCAGAAACCACTCATCTTTACCTAATTTTTACCAAATAGCAAAATTTCATTGAAATTTACCATGATACTTGATGAATTCACTCCACACAAGTTATGACCATAAGAAAAAATATTTTCTTTATATATTTTCATACAAATGTGAATTATGAAGTACGATATCACTAAGACTTTCTTATAATTTTAACAAGAAAATAAAAATTAAACTATATTGCCACATCTCCCTTGGTGCATGCCCCTTCTCCCGTGATGAATATGAGAAATATGAGAACGTGCTGTCGAATAAATTATGAACGGAATTGGCAATCTATTTATTCGGCTAAAGAGTTATCGGAGCTCAGAGCCTGCCATCTTTACTCAAACTGATTGTTAAAATCAGCATTACCGACATGGACCAGGGTTGTATAGGCTCTGTTTCAATTGTCGAACCAAAGACAGTCTGAGATTTTGATACCGAAAGGTATAATTGAGTAACTCCACTGATGTTCGATTTCCACTGAACGTTCAGAATGTGTCTTCTTTCTGAAGGCAGCGTGTGCGAGAGTTCTGTTGCCCTCCTGTCCAACGCATACGTCCATAAAGGATAACTATTTGGCCTTCTCTTCTTCTATGATGAATTTAATGGCCTGATGCTAGCAAGTAATGTGTCGGAGTAACGCCTGGGGCTCTTCTATACCATGTGACCAGTGAGGAAAATATCGTCCTCATATCTTAGCTGCATTTTTTGTCGTGCAATGAAAGAATCTTTTGTCAGATTCCAGTATGAATTATTTTACCACCACTGGAGATAGATTGACTTCGGAGCTGCTTTTCCAAAACCTCCATAATGCCCCGCGAGCCACCACGGGGGCGTTTGGCGGTTGGTGTTAGGTCACCTTCCGTAAACCCACGTGCAAAACTAAATCATCTCACCTCTACACAAATATTAGTTCGATCGTACACACGATAAATTTTAATCACACGAAAAAAGTACTTGCATGTAACAATATTCAATTACAGGGTGCGTACATTCAATTTATGCTGTAGAATTGTTAAAAAATGGGTCTATTAAATTAAAAATAATAACATGCAGGATATCTACAAATACACTACCAGTTTAAATTATCTCCTACGCGATTTCGGTCATGTCTATTTTGATATATTTATGGTACGAGGAAAAAACGACATTTTAAATGAATCCGTTCAACAATAAATCTCCCTGACTTAACGTTGGTGATTTGATTTCCCATTGTAAGTCGGGGCCTGTAATATGCCTTTTTCATCTTCAGATTAGTAACCTACCTCAAATGTGCACAGTAAATTTAACCTGTATTTCATCCTACGGTCAACTAAGGGCTCCCTTTCTAATTCTTCGAATAGTGTCGTGACACTGCTACCTTATTCACAACAACTTTTCACAAATATAGCTGCTCTACGGTGTACTCGATCCAGTTCCTAATTAAGCCTATTTAATGAGGATCTCATGCACTTGCAGCATGCTCTAGGTGGGGCCCCACTAACCTGAAATAACAAATCTCCTTGACATTTTCATTACAATTCCCATGTATTCTGTTTATGAATCCTAACTATCCGTGGTTGGTTATCGCTATGAAGTGTTTTCGGGTGAGTTACTCTTCCTCCAAGAATGTATCTAAACTTATTTATTCAAATTTAATTCTACGTCCCATGTATCGCACCACTTTTGGATTGCATTTAGGTCGTTAGCTAATGCTACTCTATCTTCATAGCTGGATATTTCCCTGCATATCATGGCATCGTCGGCAAATAAGCGAATTTTACTGGAAACCAGGGAACAAATGCCATTAATGTATAAAATGAACAAATGCTTCATCTCCTTGATTCAATGACAGTATCATGCCGGAACATATCCTGTTAGCTAAGGAGTTATCTGGCTCCCAGACTGCGTATAACGATATGGTATCTGTTTTAAACTTCATTATGAGTCCGTAATGGATGAGTGACAACAAGAAATCCTAAGGATGTGATCTCAAGTTATTTCTAAGCCAAATGTCTTCCTAAATGCGTGCTTTGAGCTCAATAATTTATGAAAACTTTTATCTTATTCTCTTCTCCCTTATTCACCTCAGGACAGTATTTTCTAGCTTACCCTAACTTTTGTCTTGAAATTTCTCTTAATATACCTACTGTCTTGAATAAATGTGGATAGACTCATCGTAAGATAGTCCTGACTCGGGTTCATTTATGATTATTCGAGATTCATCAACAGAAGGTTACAATATTGTGCAAACATCCGCTAAATCTTATATCATTTTCGCTTCAGCAAAGGAAGTGAAACGTATGATGGTATTAAAATAGTGAGAGCAGCAGTAGAAAGGAACATAAAATAAAATCAGCATACTTTTTTGTTCTTCTTGGATTTTAGGTGTTTGATCGTGTTAATTGGGAAACGTTGATTAAAATTTTGAGATATATGGCAGCTGACTGGAGGGATACGTCAGACATTTGAAACATAGTGACAGTGCATGAATTAGACGGCACTGGTAAGGGCAACAGAAACAGAATAGGGATAGCCTGAGATGGCCATGGGAGTGAGACAAAGTTGCCCGTCGATGCCATTAATTTTCAACGCATATCCTGAGTAAATGTTAAAGAGTAGTATTGGAAAGATGGGATGAGAAAAACGGTGAACAGCGAGATGATTAAGGCAGTTAAGACTTGAAGATGATGAAGCAATAGCAAGGCAGAGGGCCAAGGGATTGCAGTTATTATTGATTTAATGAGACAATACGCCTGAGATATGAGATCAGGATTTGCCAAAAAAAAAACAAAAAATAATGATATTCTTGAGAAGTCTTAGTCAGATATTAAAGTAGAAGGGAATAAAGTCGAGCAGGTGGAGCGGTTCATGTCTTTGGGCCGTATTTTATGTGAAAACGGGCATTTGAATGGGAGCATTAGCGGGAGAATTGCGTTAGCAAGAGAGTCATCATTTACAAGGAGAGGATTTATGAAGGGCTCACAAGGTAAAGATGTGAAGAAAAGATTAGTGGAGATTTTAATTTGGAGGGTAGGTTTTTATGGATGTGAGATCTGGAAATCGAGACAAGGGAGATGTGCGTAGATTGAAGGCTTTGGAGATGTGAATGTGGGGAATAAAAGAGAAAATAAGTCAGAAAGAGAGGAAGACAAAGGTTTATGTTTAAAATAGGGAGAGCGTAGAGTGGTAGTTACTGGTGAAAATCTTAAAATGGCAGAGAAAGTGGATGGAATAAATATTGAAAGGCAGTGGTAGGTTGAAGGCTGGGAGCAAGACAAGAGAGTAATTTGGGAAAGCGTGTTTAATGCAAGGGATGAAGTGGAAATTTTGCACAGTATGAAGGAAAGGAGGAGTTACAAATAAATTAAACAAAAAATAGTAAGTTCCTCCTACATTTAAATAAAAATAGTCTTTAGGAACCGTCAAAAATTGGCCTCTAAAGTACATAGTATGTTGACTGACTGAAGGCAAATGTTCCACGAGCTTTCGTTGCAGTCTTCTGCAACTATTTCTGGCATTACTTGGTAAAGTTGCTTCATATTAAAATAAAATACACTTTCTAGTTCCACAACAAAGGTGGATCGTCGGCAAGAGTGGCGCTGCGGAGATATTTCGCTTAGATCAGCGTACAGTTGCAGACAACTATGCCAAGTTCTCATTGCCGTACCAAACTCTACACAATCCTCCTCGTCACGATGAAGTGACATTAATCCATTGGTATTTACGAAGTCATAATCTGGCCTATCATTACGAGTTTTTACCTAGGGGATCATAAATACATTTTTATCATAATTTTTTTCTTATGTTTAGATATCTGTCCTAACACTAAACAATATGTTCACCTCCAGCAACGGCATCAATTTTGTACGTATTTATTTCAATTGAACTTTAATATCACTTAATTCGTCATTTGAACCATATTACAAAGGCGTACAAAGAAAATCGTATTATGATAATCCAGACCTGTCCCGAACCTTTCTTATTAAGAATTACAGTTCTCGATAATACCTTGTGACTAATTGGGCAATAAAAAGCGTTTCGTGCGTATTAAATCGATACCGGCACACAAAGGATGTTCTGGTCGTTCCATTTCTTTTGAGATTGCGGTATTCTTCTGCACATTTTCGTAAAGCTCCGGTTGTCATCTCTTCAAATTTTGGCTGCGTTTACGTAATCTCGTTTTTCTTTCGGTAACAGTATTTATTCTCGAAGTTTCATTTATTTTTTCCGGGTCGCCGGATGCCATTTCCCACACTCTTCAGAGCGTAACTCATTTGCAAAACCATTATCATTTGAGATATCTCTTTTTTTCTTTTTATATCACTTTTTGGTTTCAATGTTTAATTTATTTTGACACGTGCGTGTTTTATGAACGTTAATTTTTTCATTTCGTGCAGGTAACTTTGATACGTGAAATTTATTCATTCATTGATGACTGATTCCATTCCACTGTTAATTAAACCTTTTAAACAATCGATTGATTTCCTCATTGCTTATTTTGGCCACTATTCTTGCTCTAATTGAATTATTTACCTTGCATCAAATGGGTTATTTAGCAGCAATATATTTTTTCATCCAATTACCCGAGAAATGATTCACGTAGTGAATGCATTTTATTTGCATATCATGACACTATCGCCCTTCCGTGTCGGTGGGTGCATGGATACGTTTTTTGAAGCATTACTTTGGGAATTTTTTTGCTTATCCTCGTGATTAATGTATTATTTAAACGGTATCCTCCATAAATCCGTGCTGTTTTCGTACCACTGATTTGACCGACAATAAATCATTTACCTCAAAATCATTTGCGTTCTGATATCTTTCTTTCTCGATATGCTTTAATGCGACTATGTTCTTCACTTGAAGGGCCGTGTTGGTCCATGGAGTTAAAGGCGTGACGGGAACGCAAAACATTTGTCTTGGTCGCACTTCTATCTGTTCTATTGACTATCATTCCCTCGGCTCATCGACGATTTCCGTAAAAAATTTACAATTAATATGAGCATGCGACCCTTTTGCACTGGGTCTTAGGCACGTTTGTCAACGTTAAAATTTCGTCGTTGGGATGGACAAAACAATTTAGGAAATAAAGAATGATTACCAAAACTAAAGAAAAAAAATATCACTTCCTTTCCAATAAGCAGCATATTTAATTTTCTAACTTAATAAGCATATGACGCATGTATATTTTGCTAACAGTTTAAATATTACCAACTAATTACCTGAGAAGTGGAGCATTTTTCTGACATCCGAAACTGCCATGAAACCCTTCTTTATTTCGGCTTACTTCACTCCTTAATTCAGTCCCACTTATTCTGTTTCGACCTTTTCTTCGCTCGCTTGCCCAAAGTCCTCCCCTCTATCATAATCTTTAAATTCCCATCGCCAATCAAAACGCTCTGTGTCAATTCTTCCTCCCTTGTATTTCTCCCAATAATCCCTTCTGCTCACTCACTCTGCGTAACACTTCCTTGTTTGGTTTTCTTTCTGTCCGTGTCACCTTGTACATCGCTCACTTCATCCACATTTCAAAAGCTTCAATCTATGCGTATCATTAGGCTACAACGTTTATGCTTACATTTCGCACATATTGACATTCAATATCTAAATTTTAAAGAGACGTTTCGTAACAACCTTAACCTACTTCCCAGCAATAAGCTACTTCCTTGTGAAAGTTTCTTTGTTTAAGGTAATTATTCTTCTTATATTCGATCGATCATAGGCTAAAACATTTTAGAGTTAACTGTTCCACGTGCTCTAGTTTAGACTTATATTTAAATATTGAACATAGTTTTTCTCTTTTCTAAAAAACTGCATAGCCTTTACTTTGTTCAAATTTATTATCATTCCATAACTCCCTTTGGCTGACTGACAAACTATACAAGTAGCTTGATCATCCTCAAACTTAACTGATTTTAGGAATTCTCCACCTAATTCCATTATAATTTCTGTTCTTCCATTAATTTTCGAATGAATTTAATAACCACTGATTCTCATGAACAAAATAAAAACAAATTTCAACCTAAACATTTAATAAAATGATAGCTTTATTTTTCAGGCATTCGTATGAGTATTCCTACACGATATTAATGCTATTTTTTTCTTTTTGTTTCAGGTAAGCGAATAAGTTCGGTCTCTGCAGTCATACTCAAGTTGATGATAATTTTTCCTGTACGATATGGTAAGACGTAGCGAAGTTATGCCTATTGGATACCTTGAATTACTTTGTCCTAGAAAATTTACTCAACAATATTACGAAGGAGTACATTATACGTTGTATGAATTTTAATTAACCCTTAAAAAAATGAAATTTATTATGTATCACAAAGTTGCAGTGTTTTTCATTCATTGTTAGCTTAAATGGACGTCAATGGTCTCATTATGGTAAAAAGAGTAGGAAAATATTTATATATATATATTTATAAATAAATATATATTTATAAATACATATATATATATATATATATATATATATATATATATATATATATATATACTGATAGTCATAACAAACACAGAAACCAAAACACAAAAGAGGGAAAACTCACTGGTTCTCGAATTTTCGGTGGTCCAACCACCTTTCTCAAGAGGAATTAGGAACAGAACTCAGTTCTGTTCCTAATTCCTCTTGAGAAAGGTGGTTGGACCACTGAAAATTCGAGAACCAGTGAGTCCCTCTTTTGTGTGTTTTGGTTTCTGTGTTTGTTATGACTGTCAGTGAATTTACATTACACGTTTGTGGGTTTTCCAAAAAAGTGTGTGTATATATATATATATAAATATGAAAAAGGGATAATCATCCCTTGACAACTATTGGCTTATGCTTTTTTCTTCTCTAGAACAAAGGCATTTCCCACATTGAAGCATTTTAACAGCGTTCAATTACATCACTTAAACTAAAGGTTACACTAAAAATCGTAGTAAAACTTTAAAAACTCTTGACCTACCTTCTGGAAAATCTGTTTCTACCCAGAGCACAAAGTAGCAAATGTTATCGGAGGGAATACAGCGAGAAGGGGTCTTAAATGCAGCATTGCTGAGTGTCGTAGTATTTGGCCATCGTAGGGAGCGAATTGCTTAACCATCCGAAAGACCAAGATGCGAAACGGCGTCGAGATTAGCTGCATCAAGTGCCTTGTTTTGCGAAGAAATGTTGCAAACACCGTGGGAGGTTTGGAGCATGATCTGCATTTGGGAAATGAGTTCTGTGTTCGCTCACTGGAATAAAGTAGGTTGCATTGCAGCATGATAGAACAGACATGATCTAAGAACCTTTAATTGAATTTACTTGCTGTTTCTTTGGAATCGATGGGATTGCAATATAACACAAAGGTGTCATGGAGTCGTATCGTACAGAAATAGAAAATTTGGTATTTCTGTTTGCCTATATCGTCGAACGCTTTTATTTCATATTTTTATAAAGAAAAAATCAACAACAAGTCATTGGTTTGAAGAGCGCACACATTATCGTCAAGTGACATGTTCGTTACAAAGAGAAAAACTACTGTTGCATCAAGAGTTTAAGTTGCCCAATTCCCCAATAAATCGTTTAATACCGGCCAGCAATTTTTTACTGCCATGATTGCTAGACAATTTTATTTTATTTTAATAAGTGATGATTCAATAAAATTTATTTTTTTCTCAGAGCGTGGTTATGCTCCATCCAGTTTTTTCTTCAAGTTGTCATTAACGTAAATTTAGTTGCTTGATTTTATTCTCGTGATGGTTTTATTTATTAAAATGTATATTTTCACGAAAGACCCATACATAATATCAGCGATTATTCTGCTGGAAGCAGAAGCAGCATCAGTAAAGTATTCTGCTGAAAACCGTATCATAACTGCTGGGAATCCACTTGCACGCTTTTAGATGTGGCCTTGGCATCTTAAAGCAAAGAACTCGTATTCATTTGGAAAGGATAAATGGGCGTTGTCTTATTTCCGAGCGCCGTTCAAGCATGGACATTAATTGGCAGAAAGAAATCAACCAGCCGTGCGATAAAAGAATGGAGCATTTTGCTCGTGGAATTTCTCATGCAAGCAAGTCTTTAGAAACATGCCTTTAGCCGTTTTCGACGTGAGACGCACCGACGAAGGGAATACGGGATGAGTACTCAACGTGCATCATGGTAGTCTCCGTCTCTTTCAAAGGATGCGAATTAAAATAATGCACATCTGATGCGAGTGAAGCAGGCCTGTGATGTAATCGCATTTGTCTTCACTCCTGTGCGCTCATTGTTGCCTCGGTAGGTGCCTCGCAAATCCGCCTCGTATCCCGGGAGTGAAAGGGCCCGGCGATGCGCTTTCGATCGGAGTAAACCACTTTGATCTACGTATGCTAGCATATTTAGTCGATACATGTATGGGCATCAATTTACCCGTTCTTTTCCATTTATACTCATGAAATCCCTCCCGATCGGTAGGTTAACATTTTTAGGTTTAAGTCTCCTGGGATCAGTCATCTTAAGTGATTTCAATCCGCAAATTTTGAAGGAAATTAGGTACACTAAGTGTCCGATTGGTTGCCAGAAGAAGAACACTCTCTCTGCTTTACGGATGCTTTACACTCTTCAAAAATATGTTATAGATTTAGAAACGGGCTTCGATATGGATATGCCATAATCTACCCATTCACATCATTGATAGTTCATGGATTCGCCTGGTATTTGTCAATAATCAATGAAAATCAGGAAATCATCCCTTTGTAATTGTTAGAGACGGAATTTTAATAAGGTTTATTTTAGTCAATTAATTTAGGCTACTTTTGTGGTAATCAAGGATCAGTTTGTTTAAGTAGCTAAATTATCAACTTTTCCTCTTGCAATATGCACTTGTCCAATTACCTTATAGGCATGTTTTATTGTAGGAAAATCCATGGCCGTGTATCGTGGAATATAAAAACCAACATTAAGTGCTTTATTCTTAAGACGAGTATGGTATCTAAGTTTTTCTATTTTTACAGAGAATTATGAACATCTTTCACATTTTTATGGGTAGTTATGAATATAAGTTCAATGAAAAAGTAGTTAATTGATATTAAATTAATCAATGTGGTGGTATTTTTATAATCACCCCGGGCACATGTCGTCTTTCGGAATGAATCTCTTGCGTGGGTTTTCAGTGAGCTTACTGATTTTTATAAAAGTTATAGTTGCTGCTAGATAAATTAAACAATATTTTTAGAAGGAATATTAATTTTTCTCGTTAATTAAGGTCACCTTGGAATTTCGATGAGTTTGAGACATATAAATCTGGGAATTTCACCGCTACGGTCATAAATAATTTTTGCCAATATGTGACTCGTCAAAAGATTTTCCAATGAGAAATGATTTCCCGATAAAATGGCATCCCTTTTAGGGATAGTAATTTAACTAGTCAGGAAATTTGACCATGAATAACCATTTAGTTGTAGAATTGCAGTACCTTTGTTTGCTGCTTCGACTGGAGGGAAGAAGAATTTCGGAGAAATGATGATTCAATCTCCCGAGGGACTAGGACGTATTCACGGTGGCCGTGTCTATAGCTACCTTGAGAAACGGGGAGATATAAGAAATGATAAGAATGGTAAAATAAAAAAGGTGTAAATGATGCGGGAGAGAGAGAGAAAGAGGCAGTGCATGTGAATCCGCCGAGAGGGAGATAGTTGGTCGGTATTCTTCCGAATTGGATCCAGCCAAGATCATCGTTGTGGAAGCCATGCTTTTTGGTGAAAGGAGTTGAATGCGTGGGAATGGCATTGGCATCAAAGAAAAGAGGCGAGGAGTTTAATCTGGTGACTCGCCGTGAGCTGGAGTTATTCCGCCGTAAGATGGAAAGGGGCGCCTTCAGTGGAATTAAAAAAGTGAAAGAGGAAGGAGGAGGAAGTTTCGTGGAAACTTACGCCTTGGGGTTCAAAAAAAAAACACGGTGCCAAAATAGGATGAGAGAGCGGGAGGGACGGCTTTGGGCGTCAACTGAGAGAAAGGAAGCTTTTTTGAGATCAACAGTTCCATGATGCTCAAGTAAGAATGTCTCTGTTTATATGGTGATGCTGGAGGAAATTCTTTGTGAATAATTCGATTTTTTTCTTCACGGACTATCGTATCCTGCTTATCTGGCAAGCCTTCGTTTGTAACAATCGTCTTCAGATTTGTGATAAAGGGAAGTATAAAGTTATTTCTATGTGTTCAAAAAAATGGTTAACTTTATTTAACCTTTCTCTTTTTCCTTCCAAACCGTAACTGACATTGTCCGTGTTGGTTCGTGTCGAGATTTGTTTTGATTTGACGCCTTGTCTCGTGAAATTTGTCGACTCGAAGCAAAACTTGTTCATTTCAAATCGTCATGGAATTTGCACGTCCCGCGAGTAGAAACTTAATTTTTCGTGATTTCAATTTTTTCGTCCTTTCAACTCAACTGATGGCAGATTCCCAATGTTAATGTGGATTATGCTTCGATGAAAAAAAGAGAAAACATCTAGAGATGGAAGCTTACAAGTGATTAAAAACCGTTGATTTCCTGAATAACAGTTGTTGATTTGTGTTGTTCACCAAACCTTGCCCTTAAAAAATTTGGTTTTAATCCCTCAACAATGAGTCCTTTCATAGTCATAGAAAATCTCAGAATAATTTTCTCAACACAAATTGACATATTTTTCGTATCCATTTTATGGCATGGACTAATTCTGAATTACTTATACGTCCTGAAAATGGATTAACACTAAAACGGTATGTCATGCTCACCCAAAAATGCTGAAAGTAATATAAATTATATTAGCAAAATAACTTTTATATTTTTATGCATTTCATTTTTCCTTTTTTTATGCTGTGATTTTTTTTCTTTGAATATTTTTCTATGGGAGTAGTAGGTGATGAGTTCATGACTGCATGCTTTTATACTATAAATCCATTCTTTAATAAATCTCTTAAAATAATTATTCCAAATGATGATAATTTTAAGCAAGTTGAGATATTCCGTATTCTTGAATTTCACCAATGAATTAGTGTCGTTTAGAGAATACTTCCTTTTCTCTTTGTACTTACTTTTTTCTTATCCGATAAGCGAAAATAATTAGCTGTCCTTTGGTAGTTTCATTATGCTTTCAACTAATTTCAATCATGAACTTCAGTAATTCATAGAACACAAATTTTCCAATCCATTAATTTTCATCTCTACTTTATCTAACCTATTGAATTTCGTTCCATCCAACTGTCTCGCTTTTCATTTGTTTTTCATCCAAATTCCTCATCATGATGTTTTATTTCTACGTGGGCCGCTCAGTAAGTTCTTATGAAAAAATAGAAAAACAAATTATTATGAGGTAGTATTTTCTTCAACTTGATCTCCTCTCAGCTCTATACACTTTTCTTAGCGATTCTCTAAACTTTATTAAGCTGTTCAAAATGTAAGACGACGGAATATCCTCAAAATAGTTATCCGTGCTGGCGATGGCCTACTCCAAAGTGAACGGTTTTCCGCCGAGCCATTTTTTTTTCAAGTTAAGTTTTTTCAAGTTTTTGGCCACATTGGAGGCCAAATATGGTTAATACGCTGGATAGTAATAATTCGGGTTTGAATTCCGTACTTTTCGCCAGTAAAACTGCGCTAGGTGTGCACCCATGCATTGTCTTGAGGGAAGAAATGTTTTTCTATTCCAAATAAGGACATTTTTTCTTAATTTCTTTGCTCAACCGGTGCATTAACGACGCATATTACTCTCCATTAGTTATTTGTCCTTTATACGAGTAACCGATGCAGGTCGTTCTGCACGCATTCCAAAATACCATGATAATCCTTGTCGGCCAAAATACCAAAATCACCTTGTCGGCCGTTTCCACGATCTTTGACTTCTTCGTAGCCAGATTTCCTTTAAAACCCCTCTGTTTCACCTATTCCTTTGTCTCTGGAGTGTACTGGTTTAATATATCCATTTTCGTCCACAGTTATGTATTGGCGCAGAAACTCGTCAGAATTGCGACGGAAACACATAAAAGACAGAAGGAATTATAAAGAGTTGAAAAATAAAGTGCAGTAAGAAACGGAAAGAGTGAAACAAGAGTGGTTGAAGACGCAGTTCAAGGAAAGTTAACTAAGGAAGCGTGAAATTCGTGTGCTGTACAGGGAGATGAAAGCGGCAACAGGATCTAAAAAGGCAAAACCCGTACATAAAAACAAAGATAAGTTTGAAAAATTGAAATTTGGACCAGGGAAGATTAAAGAAGAATGATAGGAATAAGTTAAGGAATTATGGGAAGTATATTCGACAAGCAAACTTAGACATAGAGATAAGGATAGCTTAGTTCCAGGCATAATTGATTGCAAGATAGATAAAGATACTGAAATCAAATAGTACCAGAGGGGGGGAGTAAAACTCCCGCGGAACTACTAAATAGTTAAAGAAAACGTGGGAGGAAGAGTTCAATCGACTAATTCGTAGCATTTATGAGGGAGGAATAATTCCAGAATATTTCGTCTGATCAGTGTAATTTTCTAATTTTTGGGACAAGGAAAAGATAAGTTAAATATTGAAGTAAAAGTTCATCAACTAGAGCAGGGAAAAGAAATTACCCATCTCGGAAGTGTTTTCACCAAAATGATCTAAGCAATAGGGGCATAAGAACAATAATTGCGATAATCGAAGAAGCTTTCACAAGCAGGATGGAATTGAAATTAAATTTGATTACAGCAGTTAATATAACGCTCGATAAAACTTTGAGGTGCAATGTGATTTTCTACGGCGCTGAAACATGATCTTTACAGTAATATATTAATTGCAGGTTTTTTGAAAAGATTGAAGAGAGAATTCAATACCATAGGTACGGGATGAGAATAAATGAAAACAAAAAAGGTGAATTTAGAGAATCGTGAGGCTAAGTTAAATATTAAAATAGGAGTAGACTAGAGAAGGTGGAACTCTTACCATATCTCGGAAGTGTTCTGGAACAAAATGGTCCCAGCAGGAGGGATATAAGGATAAAAATTGCATTAGGTAAAGAAACTTTCACAAGGAGGAGGCAGGAACGTTGAGTAAGGATGTTAAAAAGAGGCTCGTCAAACCTTTGATACATATAAGCTGCGGTTACTGAAGACGTGGAAGAATGGTCATATAAGCAAGATGATTTACATAGATTGAAGGCTCATGGGTTGGGAGAAGGATGGAAAGGGTCAAATGGAGAGAGGGTAAGACAAAGGAGGAAGTGCAACGATTTCAGTGTGTAAAAATCATTCGCCTTAACCGGGATCCCAGCTCTGGTCAAGGCAAATGATTTTAACAATGGGATTTGTTGCATTGTAATGCATATTAGTAGATGACACCGGCAAATAGTTACTGTCGCGGGATTTCCCGCAGTTTCTTGGCAAAGGAGGAAGTGCTAGGCATGGTGAAGGATGAGAGTGGATTGTTGGGGGAATTCCAAAGGAGGCAAAAAAGGATTAAGACTAATTTCAGTGACAATGATTGGCAAGTGAGGTTGCAAATAATATGTATGTTGGATGTTATGAAGGGAGGAATGAAGTATGCAGAATGTTTTCGGATATCAGTTAGCGTTTAGTTAGGAGTCCCAAGAAAATACGTCATGCACTATGGCATGGCCTATGTGCATCCAAAACCTGCTGGAACCGGTGGAATACCAAGTAGTTAATTGATTCATTAATTATACGTATTATTTTTTTTCTTTTATTCTCATCCGATGCATGAAACCAAACCAATTCTGGATAATTTGTCAATTTTCGTATATAGTCACCTCTATAACCGAACAAAATACAAAAGAAAAATTAATATATGGCTTTCTCTCTAATTTCTCACGTACTTGAATTGATTCGTATTGGGCACATGCAGAATACTGAATATGCTCTTTAGTTTTAAAATATATTGTATAATGATTATGCGCGTAGGAGCCACTAAATTTCACAGTTGCCTATTGCTGCTCAAGTGAAATGACATTGAGTAGTAATGATGGCAGTAAGTATATGAGAATATTTATTTATTACCTTTTATACATGAAAGATATCTTTATCTACTACCCGTTACGTACGAGTACTCTTACTACATGGTGCTGTTCAGGCAATATTTCCCTCAATATTAAATATAAATATAACATCTTTGGTTGGGATGGAAATTGGAGCAGCGAAAGGTGGAATTTTTTTATTGGAAACGATAACCGTCGAGATCCTCGCCATTATTAATTTTTTTGTGCCCTTTTAAACTCAATGCGGTCTGGCAGGTACGTGCCTTTTGCAAATCATATTCAAAACGCAAAATACATAATAGTGCTAACTTTTTCCTGGGGCCAAAGTTATACTTCTACCTCTTAAAAAATAATCGGATATTAGGTATTTGTTAATGCGAAATGGGTTTTAACTACGAATATTTTCGAATTTATACTTAAGTCCAAGTTTTTGAAAGATATTAGATGTGGAATGGGAGAACATGAAGGCCTGAAATAGAGCTCAGCGAAACTCAATAACAACTCGGAAAAGGGCATGAGTTCACAGAACTATGAACGCTCCATCAATATAAGAATTAATACCATATTCTGTTTCTATGAACGTAAATAGAGTAAAAAAATATATTCATATGAAAAGTATTTATAATTTTTGTGCAGAATTCAATTGAAATATTGTGTAAAGGTGCAAAATCTTTTTATACATATAATAAATACTTCCATGAAGTGAAGCCAGAAACCATACAGTATATTCCGAAAGTATATGTTGCATAGTAATATACCACCGTCAAGTACAATACATGTATAACACTCTTTCTAAAGCATTTATAGTATTTTTTATACCATGCTGTACCAAACATATAATATAAATGTTTGGTAGTATTTCCAGTGCCTATCGTGTTCTCATAGAGATTTATACGTGACCATTCAGTTATTATTTATGGAGTTGATCTGGTTAGTTACTTTAGCAAAATCAGCCAATGCATTAATAAATTAATCCATTCATTGCTGGAAGTACATGTATACATGAAACATGAAATGAACCATAAATCATAAAAGATTGAAAACAAACTTTTTTTTCGCATATTTTCCGACAATAGTCCAAACATTTGCATAATTTGTTTCCATTTAGGTATTTCTAAAACGTGTGTGTCTACGATCTTCTTCAGCAAACTTTCAACATTTTTTTAACCTGTGAGTAAGTCAAATTTATTCGCCGGAAAAATATTTGTGTTTGATTCCTTGTTATTTTACAGCTACAGGTATCTGTATGTAGATGTTCTACCTGTGTGTAGATGATAGGGGCTCTTCCTAATTTTGGTAAAAAATGTTTTCGATATTCGATAAATATTTTGTTTTCAATTCCAAACATTACCTATCCGTTCACCATTATTAAAAATTTATGCTTGAAATCTTTTTAGAAGCAATGCTAATTTTTCCTCCTTACGTTTATGTTACTAATGCATTGCAACAATTGAAAAATCAAGAGCCTTGACCGGGATCATTCAACATTCAAAATGTAAAAATTATTCTTCTTGACCTGGGCAACGCGAATAATTTTTACATTTTGAAATTCTTGCATTTTAATGCGCGTGAACGGATAACACCGTTGAAAAGTTACTTTTGGGGCATCTCTCGCAGTTTCTTTGAATTTATTTTGTTATTTTATTACCAAGGATTTTGTATTTCAAATAAAAAGTTTTGCATAGTTTATGGAACTTCATGTGAAGTTATAGCATAGTATAAATATATCAATAACTGCTTAGGCATGAAGTTAATTTGTATTCACTTATAGGCTAACGATTTTCCCATAAAAATACTCGTTCGACCTAATCCCATGTTTTTGTATGTCCGATTTGTTCTCATTTTTCCTCTAAGAGTCCCTTACTTGGTTTTTCTAAAATTTATGAAAGAATTTTCTAAAAAGGGTCACTGGCCGTCATATCGCAAGTTATATTCTTGTTCACATGGTTAAGTTTAAGGTTTGCGCGGTTCGTGCGACCGCCTGGAGGCGACGTTGCAAAGTCTCCTCCCCGATACTCCAACTTCATTGCTGCGCCACCCGGCCTCGCGATAGAGTAACTTTTGGAGGCCTGTTTCTTGAATCAGCGCCTTGGCGGTGGAATCATTTGAGGCGGCCCTGTCCGCCAACCTTTGAGGCAAGAGCCCAAGGACGTGGGGAGCGTGTGATATTTATGCGGTCCTTCCGTCACCCTACCGGACACGGTCACCTATCCCCGGGCGTTACGAGGCAACCATTCTTCTCCCCTCCCACCACACCACTCTCTTTTCCTCCCCTGTCCAATTCCCAAATGCTCCCCGTTCTCGAATTATCAGTCCTGTTCCCCATAATTTTTCCACATAAGTCCATCGAACCATTCTAGCGCCATCCGCCAACGGCCTCGCCGCAATGGTAAAAAAAGGAAAGATTTGAAGCTTCACTAAATTTTTAGATCCTCCACTCCGTCCCTGTCATCCCTAAGCCCTCATTCTCTTTTCTAGATCAACCCTTCTCTTTTTCTCTCTCTGTCGCTTTCTCTCCTCTACATCCGCTATTATACGCTCAAGCACTATCCTCGCTTCGAAAAATGTTCATTTCGTCTTTCTCTCTCTCTCACTCTCTCTCTCACACACGCACGGTTCTTTTACTTATTTTTGGCTATTCTTTTTTTCTTCCGACATTCTCTTTCCTTGCGCGAGTCCATTTTTTTCGCTCGGATCCGCAGTCTCTATCGCGTGTTCCTCGCCCATCCCGGCAGTCAATTACAAGGGCATTCCGCACGCCCCTATGAGAATAAAAGGACGCCTCCTGCCCCATAACCACCTCCCCACTGCGCCTGCCCACTTTCTCTCCTTCTCCAACCCGAGCCCTCTTTCCCTCCCAACCTCGCAACTCCGATTACCCCAGATTTCTTTGTCTAGCAAAATAGTTTTGAAAGCGCTAAAGATTTATCTTTTAACCTTGGATCTCACATCACCTTTCCCAGATTACTCTTAAAACTTATTTTCTTTTATCGGTACGTATTTATTTATCTTGTGGTGATAGCTGGATGTAATTTTGAATTTGGATCGGAGTAGGTCTTTGATCATTGTTTTCTGTGAATAATGATTGAATTCCTTATCGCTGATTTTTTTTGTGTTACGTCTATTTTCATCCTTCTTTGAGTGTGAAATTGAGACTGCATGTAAAAATTTTGGCCAATAGTTAGGATATCAAAGTACAGAGTTTAAGCTATTCCAATGACAGCGAACCCTTATAAATTTTAAGTATTTAAGGGGACACTTTAGAAAATGGCCTTCCTGATTGCACTACCAAATATTTGTTAAAACGCGTTCAGCCACTCTTAGTAAACAAATTGTGTCAAAAACTAGAATTTTACTTTGAAAACCAATAATTTTGTACAGAGACTGTCGGTTGATGGGAGGCAATATGAATTGCAGTGCAAGTCTGAGGAATATTTGATATGTAGGGAGACGCGACCGACAATTGAAGTAATATCCGCTCCGTGGGTTAGATCGGGGTATGGTTTTATAGGAATAGGAGTTTGGAGGGAAACCCGGCGTCGGCATTAGCCTACTCTAAACGAAAGGCCCTTAGAAGTCCACAGATAGCGTCCCATCCGGCAGACGGTGTACTCTTCTTGAAGCGCTCTTCACATAGCACCCCAAATAGGAATTCGGATACGATAAAAATTCTGCCTTTTCCGGGATTCTAACTCTGGACCTCAGGGAAGGAAGTGAGTACAATAAGACACCGCATCATTCCGATTCAATGAGTATTGAATTTTATTCGAAGGTGCGAGAAGTAGAAAAAATCGATCTTGATACAATGTCGCTAAATATGGGGCATAAGAAAAGGTAGATAAAATAGACAGAGAAAATCATGTATAATAAAAAAACACGGGTATGGGTAAAGGTTAAAACGATAAAATCCTCGAAAATAATCACGGAATCAAAGTATGTGAAACTATGGAAGGAAGTTTTACAACTACTTTGAGTTTGAAAAGAATCAAGCATAAAATATAAAAATTTGAGAAATAAATTTAATTGATTTTGAATTTGGATTACCAAAGCACGCAATTCAAGGACTCATTCGATCCATTTGCCAAGGTAGCACTTCATTCAAGGTAAAATCGTTCGTTGTAATGGGTACATTCATCCCTCGTAAAATGTGAACAGGAGATTAAACTCTCTACCTGAATAATTTATGAAGAAAATTGCAATAACTTAATGAGAAATTACTTGCTTTCATTAAGCATCACCCATTCTGACCTTCAGAATCCCCAAGTCAACCGGCTTGCTGAAACGTATGTACCCCCATATCGGAATATCGGACTAATGGGGCTGATAGCGCATGTATTCCCCGTTACAAAAAAAAGGGAATATTCCATTTACACACACACACACACACACACACACATATATATATATATATATGGAATAATATAGCATAATTATTCTTAAACTATCCTAAATAAGGAAGTGGAACTTGGAACTGAAACCCTAGGGAAGGAGATCCGCAGTACCATTTCCTCATACAAATAAATCAATTGCAAAGTGTCGCCCTCTATCTTTATTTTTACGTGCTGGAAATATAAACCTCGACGTATAGAGGATATAAAATATGACAGAAATTTGTCTCAATATTGTATTTTCCATTGTCACCATCAAGCGTTTGCTTACATATTTGATATCTTTGAAGGTTCGGAAGAAACATTTGAGTCTTTGGAATTATAAATATTTCAAGAAGGTACACAATTTTCCTTAGGTTAAACCTGTTACATTCGGGAAATATCCAGATGGGAAAATATTGATTAAATGTACCTTATATCTAATTTTGTCGACTAGAGATGCAATTCGGATTTATCATTTAATAAAATATTTTCTGGAGTTGAGACTAATTAAACTCGTCATTAGTATTTCGAAGAAGCCTCCCGAAGGCCTGGAATATCATTGGAAGGCTTTCGGATATAATACTAAAATTTCCACAGAAAATATTTTCCTTTATCGATGACGTTACACGGAATCTAAAGAGCATTTTAAACGGATACCCGGCAAAAAACCTCCCAATTTGTAACTTTCGTTTCCGTCGAAAGGGTTCGGCAGTTTAACTCAATCCCAATCCGGATGAGGAACGTGACGGGCCTTCCATAAGAGGTGGGTATGTAAGTTCCCACCCGTAAATCAAATTTCCGTTCGGAAAAGCGCTATTGCTCCCTCTCTTGTTTAAACACCTGCATCGGATCGCGTTCGGTCTCATCGCGACCCGCGTCTCCTCCGTCTACTAACACCACCACCGGCACCGGCCGGGCGTAAGGCCGGGACTTATGATCGCCGTTAATCAACTGCGGAAGACGCGAAAAGGGATTCTCGTCACAACTCATTTGCTCTCGCACCCTTCCCCCACCCCTGTGAACTACCCTTCGCTTCCCAACCAATAGAGGAGGGGTTAGTACCACTGTCTTTTACACCCCCCCCGCCTCCCACCCGCCTTTCTCCTTTTCGAAAACCTTCCTTTTTTCTCATCTCCACCAGAACATTAAGAACACAGTCAACTCCATTGCCTTCAATCGATGGCCGTCGTTTAAAGGTTTCGCCCGGATGCATCCCTTCCCTCTTCCCCTGCTTCCCCATTCCAATCTTTCGTCTTCTTCCCAGCATCCACCCCCCACACACACCCTGAAATAGTGAACACAGATGATTAGTCATAATCTTCGCGAGATATCATCTTCCTCTCTTCCGACATTTTCCTGAACCTCTTTCCCTCATGCCTCTTACCAGAAATCCCATCCCGACGGCCACCCCTCCCCCCCTTGATTCCATCTGCCTTCTCCCACCAGCCTCCCTTCAGGGAGAGGAGCTTCCTTTTCATTCCTCAGTGCTATTACATCCTCTCGCGACCCCTGGGGATTCCGTCTTCCCTACCTTAACCCCCTCCCCCCCTAGCTCACTACGCCACCTCTCGTTCTACCGCCCCACACCCGAAGCACTTCCCCCTCACCCGTAAACTCTTCACCTTCACCGTCTCTTAGTTCATCTTCCATTCCTCGTGTCATATTAATGCGTTCGGAAATTGTTGACTTATTTCATCCCAAATTGACATAAATGTGTTATTTAATCATATTCTCGTTTAAATTCGTGTGGGAAATGTTCGGGAATGGTTGGGATCCGTAGAACTCCGTCTCAATAGCGAATGACAAGATAAGAGAGAGGGAGAAAGACATTTCTTTTGGCCCTCAAGGGACTAGCCGAAAATCTTTCATCATTGATAGGATATAATGACTTCTTGATATTCTCTCTCCACTAAAAAATGGCACTTCGATATTGTTTTAAAAGTACCATTCCATTGTAGTTCTCTCGTGCTAGCAGTAAACGTGTTAAGGAATTTGGACCTAATAATGCAAAGGCTTAGAATGTATATTCTTGTTTCGTTGACAATCAAAATTCATCTCTTTACTGTCCATCATAAAGGTCTTTGACACTAATAAAAAACGGCAGTGGATTTTTGAAGACTGTAATAGAGGGGAGGCTGTTAGGCAAGCAAGGAAAGGGCAGGAACAGGGTAGGTATGTTGGAAGGGATAAAGTCAGGAAGGAAGTATACAGAAATCAAGAGGGACCTGATATAAAGTAGGTTGCTGGATTGTGTTTTGTTAGAAGATATTAATTTGGTAGTTGTGTCCATCCAAAACCTACATTAACTGGTAGATTACCTAAATATATATATTCATCAAGGTAAAATGATGGACATCCTTCTCTCTCTCCCTCACTGTCATAGGGTAAGGGAAAAACAGTCGCGGAAGAATATATGGACGAACGCTAGGGATAAGTGAATTTCCACCGAAAAATATTTGACTAATTCAGGATCAAAATCCGGATCTCTTACATTCCTGGCGATTGCTGTGTTGGTTTTTCAGAAAAGAGGGTCGCATATAAACCTTAGGTGCTTGCAGAATTAGGAATGCGAAGCAAGGGGCAGTGGAGCGGATTGTCAATCTGTCGATTTTAATATTTCGTGCAATTTTTCGTGAAGTTTGAAAGAAACAGCGGGGCATGTTGAAAGGAAAGGTTTGATTGGATTAATTAATTTTTTACTCCTCGGGTAAAGTTTGGGTTAGGACTCCTAAGGATTGTGTTTTTCGGTCCGGGGAGTCTATCTGTTAGTGGAGTGGAGTATTAGTGGAGCCCTGCAGTATATTGTCGGAGGAGGGTGTTATTACGTATGTGGTAACCGTAAACGGAGGAGAGCGTTGGTACAGGATGCGGCTGCATAACTTGCTTATTTGTTTAGCCTTTGTCATTCAAATCATCAAAATATGCTGCCGCATCCTGTATGAAGAGTGTTGTGTGCCCAAACTGTAATCACCTAAGGTGCAAATGCTCCAATTAGTATCTTTTTCTAAACAAATCTCAACTCCCACTTCCGTCAAGAAAATATCATTAACTCCTTTCATGGAGCTCCTGCTCCTCTTTTTACATTGAAGAAAGCACCGCAATCCTTTCCATTCGTATCAACAAGTTTAGTATAGTGGTAGTCTAGCATGTATGGTAAATGGTTGCAGTTCATTTCTTTTCCCCTCCTACCTGATATACCTTGGAACTTTTGTGAAGGGTAAAATTAACACTCTCAATACTAAGTTTCCCGTTTGCATTCACGGTTTCTCCTAGAAGTAGTAGGACTGAGTCGATTAAAAAAAGGTATTGTCAGAGTTGATATATATATATATATATATAATATAAATAAATAAATATATTTATATAATTTCATATATACATTTAATTTAAAAAAACAGCTTATGGCGTAACTTGGTGGAAAATCTTCATACCTCATACTGACTTGGGTGAAATAAGAGTGTCATTAATCACCGTGCTTTATAACGTATATGCGGAAAAAAACTGCTTAACAGGCACGGTAATAACTGGAGATAGGTATGGAAGTCAGTGAAGAAATGAGCAAGCCTAAGTTCACCAGTTAGCCAAAGAGATGCTGGAATTTCTGGGGCCAATTAGAAATTCAGTTAAATAGCATGGAATTAGAATCAATGCAAGCAAAACAAAGACTCTGCGATCTTTGAGAATGGGAATAGCTTGATTGAGAATTAAAATAGGAAGTCAAAAATTAGTGCTGGCGGTACAGTTTACCAACCACGGAGGTGTTTTGGACTAAAATGACCGAAATGATTAGGAAATAAAAAGCAGAATTGCGTTAAACAAAGAAGCTTCCACAAACAGGGGAAATTTGATGAACGGAAAATTTGGTAATGATTTTAAGAAAAATACCACTAAAAATTAAATATCGAGCGTGGTTTTGTACGTCGTGGAAACAGTCGGTAGTGCGAAGCAGGTAGATTTTTTGTGTAGAGGGTAGACAGTTGGCAATTGGATTTGGTATGCGAAGAAGGATGGCAACGGAGAAAAGCAAAACAGAGAAATAAACGATGAAGTTTTAGTAACGGTGAGGGAGTAGAAGGGTTTGTTTAGGGAAATCCGAAGACAGCTGGAAGGATTGATGCACAGCTTTTGAATATGCGATGGGGTGTTGAAAGCTCTTGTAGAGTGAGCGATAGAGGGTTATAGACAAACGAAGAAGGATTAGGAATAGGGTAGGTCTGTTGAATTTATTCTTAAACTAACGGTATGGATTTCATTCATTTACTGAACATTCAACGGTAATAGGTCATCCAGTTCTCACCACATGATTCATCTCGTGGTACGTATTCAATAGCCGCGGTGACGTTGAATTAAACTTGGACCGTTAATCTTACCAATTCTAAACTGGAAAATAGTCATTGTCACACTATGATGTATTTTCCGGAGAAGTTAACCTTTTAACGGTCAACGGAAATTCTTTGCATCTTTTTGGACTACTGAAGAAATGTTGTGAACTGTCGGTCAACTGAATATTGACCGGTTAATGCCCACTTATCATAAAGGATAACATTGTCAGCTTCGTGAAACCGCGCTTACAACAGAGAAGCAAGCATCTATTGGGTGCGAAAACGAGAAATCTTGCTAACTCCTGGAGATTATAATTATAATAAGTTATCTAAATTATTTAGCGTACCTTTTCAAATTTTGTTTCGAATACGCATATATATATTTGAAATTTGCCATATATACCTAATTGCAATATTTGCAATTAAAAATATACGTTAAATTTTGGCATCTTCTATTCATAATTTCTCTTTTCCAAAACCAAACCTAAAAGTGTCTGATCTATAAATAGGTGCTATTGCGGCAAATTCAGCCTACTACGAGGGCTGTCCAGAAAGTAACCTCCGTTATGCTATAAATAATATACTGGAATAGACACAGAACATTTATTAATTTCACCTCAAAACTGCATAGATCTACTATTTTATACATATTCCCCAAACAAATTTAAACATTTATCATATCTCTGAACTAGTTTTCAAATTTCTCCAGGATAAAATTCTGCCGCCTGAGGTTTTAGCCAAGCCAACGGCACTTTGAAATTCTTCGTCGAGGCGCGTGGTAGCCTAACTTTTCAGTTACCATACAACTGAGTCTTAAAAAGCTATGGAAAACTTACTGAAGATTTTAGATGTCGTAAAACGCTTGTTTTCGTCTACTTTTCGTCAATTTGTAATTCTTTTACGATACAAGGGGGCGGGACTCTTGAAGAACTAGAGAACTGTAGAACCGTACTTTGATAACACAAATCAAGAATTCGGATCGATACAACAATTTAAAAGCAATCCAGCTGAATCCCATATGAATAAATCGATAAAAAAGTTCAATGATTCAGTTTTATTACTGAAAATTACTCTTGATGGTATAATATTTTATGAGCAAATGGCTAATTGTATGACTGGTGCCCTTTAAAGTGCTAACTATCCAGTGGTTCTAAGATGCACATGAAGCAGTCTTGTAATTTTGATTTGCGTATCGAACCTCCGTCTGGGATCCCGAGGGAAATCATTGTTATGAATTGGCAGGAGAAAGAGCTGTGCTCAGATACCTCCCTCGTGACCAAGGATGCTTCCTTGAGAAACGGTTACTGTCTAGTTTTGGATAATCATGACGTCGTGAACGTGATATAGAGTCCGACAGAGAGGTTTCTTTGCCACAAATTAGGTATCAATTGTCCTTAAGAGAGGTCCCTAGGATCGAAAGTTCTCGAGAGACCAACAAATGAAAGGCGGAAAGAATAATATCGCTTGTAATGGAGGCTTTCCTAATAATATACGATAGCGTAAATGAAAGATTACATTTTCTGAAAGTTGTTAACAAATATCCAAATGCACAAGGAGTTCAAATAAAACTTATTTCCATCATTTTAAGCTGATAAAACGTGAACAGTAGTATTATTTGACACCCTCTTTTGCCCACATTTCGGGTTAAAATCTTAAATTGTTTCGTGAACCTAATTTAATGAACTACCAAAATTTGCGACAATATACAATTGTATCAACATCTTAATTCACATGAAACCCTAAGGTCACGTGTAAAAGGGGTTCTAATTGGCCGGAAGCGGGGTAAATGTAGATTTTTATCATCAGTTAACATATTACGTCCATGTAGTTTGACTATCATCGGTGATTTTTATAATGCTCTGAACACTATATACGAGTGAGAAAAAGGTTTCATCAGGCTAATTATTAGATTTCCACCAGCAGATGATATTCCTTAACCTTATCGTTTTTTTATCGCCTGCCAATATGTTACTGAGTTTGAATTATCCATTCATTCATCAATGTCGTTCCATTAATTGAACTGATTGCACTTATTAAAAGCATGAAACAAAATTTGTTACAATTTGAATTGAAGGATTACTTGATTCGTAAAACCGTGATTTTCAAAAAAATATTTGTACATTTATTACAGTAAAATGGTACTCTTTCATTTTCTAAATAAGGGCATGTATAAAGCAGTTAAGGCTTTCCCCGTGGCACATTTACAGGGTGCACTAGATGGGGTCACTGGTTCAACTAACGTTTGCAGAGAGGTGTTTGAGCGTATGGTATGCTAAGGCGTATGCTACGGTAAACCTTTGAGGACGCCTTCGTCTGGCCGTAGAAGCAATTCCAACTTAGCGCTTTGAATATCAAGCGAAAATGAATTAGTCAATTTACGCCATATTTATGACGTATGATATTGTAGGCCCTTGTATATATGAGTAGTTTTGTAGTGTATATGAGTATTTTTCATTTTTGATGAAGATTCCATAATGAACCAACATGAATTGGTTTTTTACGTTTCCAGCTCCTTTTCAGGGGAGATGTATACACTTATAGGAGGGGTACAACTTATTGTATACAAGGAATGTGTAATATTCCACTTCTTGACTGAAAAACAAAGCATCACCCGGTTGTTACATAATACTCGTTAAACGTTATAATTTCTCACGAACAGTTCCGGGTAAATAAAACTATAGCCAATTAAGAATAGAAAAATGATAGCTCTAAGTATATGTCATTTTTACCCTTGTACGGGTTTTCCCACTTATCGGTCGCTGTACGCGTCATATCCAGTCCCTAAAAAATAATTTTACATAACACTTGCTGCTGAAAAACTAAGAATGCTGATTTGTTTTAGGTATCACAGAATGATGATTTGTAGCCAAGACAAGACTTTTAATAATTTTAAAAATTTTAATTTCATGTGAATTTATTTTACCCGACTCGAACGAGCGCATGGTTTTACCTTTAGAAAAACGAACACAAATTTGTATTATAGTTTAAAGAGAAGTTGGCATTTTTTTCAATATTAAATGCAGATGATTATTTTAGTATTCAAAAACAATAATTCACGAAAAAGCTCTTAAAATTATTTGGACAATTTAAACATAATAGAGTCAAATTTGGTATTTTCATCGTAATGGTATGAAAGGCAGTCGCACCACAGTGGCTACTTACTACGAGTATTTCATTGCTCCTATAATAATAGTACTCGGCGTATATTTAATAATATGCTGTATTAAACCTACCACTTATTTTATGAAAACCTACTTTTTCTGTAATTTTCAGTCTTGTTTTTCCTCCCGTTTAAGCAAGAGTGAAACACCAAATAACTGATGAAAAGAAGTAAAGTAATTCCGTTTTCAAGTTCTAATCAGTTCAAACAAAATTTCCTTTTTGTTTGGCATCCATGGTTACCGTGTAAATAGGAAAAGGATTCAGATTTCCGTTGACATACATGTAAATGTTCATTTCCCCTATACCATAAAATTTCAATGACGCGAAGGCATTAGTCAACGGATTATCTCTTTCTCAGTTTGGGCGTGGCAACAGCTCTGGCCCAAATTTAAATTTCCTATGCGACTCACTATAAAATAAAAATTTCATTCTTAAAAAAAATTCTGTCGAACTTTTTGCATAATTATTCCTCGTTTAAAGCGTTAATAATCGATGCATAAAATGTAGCGATCCTTCCCATTCTCTCCGTTGTTCAAATGAAAACGATAGTTACTTGCCGGCATATTGTCCGAACATGAAATGCTCTATCCGCGATCGTCAGGTAAGAATTAGTTTAAAAAAGCCTTCCACGTACAGCAATTTATCCTCATATGTGCAATTCCCCGAAAACTACCACGAGGGCGTTTGGAAAGGTTGTTAAAGGTTCCAGTCATGCACTCACAGGTATTCCATGCATGCTTATGAATACATATTCGTTATTTTACGCATATATTTAAGCTCACACAAATACTTCTATAAACCATTAATATTGGATGTTTTTGGCTGTATCATATAATTCAGCTTCTAAAATAACAATATTCTGGTGCTTGGGTTTTTTTCTGAGATTTTGTAATGAGTGTGCATCGTGAAAGGGAAGAACGAGTTCCTGAATCTGTTGGTTTGATTCAAGTCTCTTTGCGATTGGGGAAATCGCGGAAACACCTCGGAAACTAAATGATCTTGAATAACAGAATCAAAAATAACCTATATAAACCACTACCGCGGTGTATTGTGGCCAATGTAGGACTTTTTCGGATACGGTGGCATAAC